>JAHWFP010024137.1:0-13207 GCA_023313725.1 Lithobius niger
AGCTTATAAATTAGCAGTTCTGGCTAAGTTTCTGATCAAAATCCAACGAGAGTGCAGCGATAATAAAGCCATTCTGGTGACGAGGCTAATTTCTGGAGATAGCTGCAAGGGGCACTGGATACAAATGGCGATAAACAACAACAACAACGGCGTCTTTAGTCAAACCGATGCTGCGAGGGAGGATTTGTTAGGCCTAAAAAACGTTGTTTTGTACCATTCCTTACATGCGAACCATAATATTATGGTTATAAAATTGGAAAAAAAAAGTTCCACTGCTGGAAATTGCAGCAGGTGCCAACAAAGCCAATAATACGTATTCCTTAGGTCCGAGAAACTCCCTCTCGCAGCACCGCCATGACAAACTGAGCCAACGTTTTTAACTCTGCGTTTTTTAACTCCAGTGCCCCTTGCAGTTATCCCAACGGCCGGCCCCAGGTGCTAGCCTTGTAGCCAAAAACAAAAACTCTTGGTAAATAACACAGGAGCTCGTCACAACCAATTTATTTCACAATTGCTGATAATTATTCTGGTAATTATTTTTGTTTTAATTGTTTTTTTTTACCTTTTACCAAATTGTTATACCTTGCTTGGTGCTGTTTGAACGGGAATTTATAATTGCTTGGTGATATTGGATGGAACTTCATCATTTTCCCATTGATGGAACGGGAGGGGGGATGACATAAGGCAGCTAGATGCCGGCACTTAGAAACGAAACCTTCTACATTATAATTATGAACTATCCCGTAGTAAGGTTCAAAATCAGCATTATTTTACTTTACATTCTTTACAGCTCAGCAAAATTAATAAAAAAAAATATGCAATGTGTTCCCTGTCTGCGTAATCTAGGTTGCGTAAATTAGCCGTATTTTACCATTTATTCTGTCAGAGCAAATTGCTGAGTAAAAAATAAAAAAATGAACACATCACCTCTAGAACAGAATGGAAAGACAAATGGACTTGATTAATGGTAAATAATATTAATGTTAAATAACGTTAAGGCCACAGGCGTAGGCCGGCTTTCAAAAGGGGATTGGGGGGGGGGGGACACAACCGGATAAAAGGGGAAAAAAAGCAGGCACTATTTTTCCAACCCTCCAGTAAGTATTGTGATCCCCGAAAAGCCTTTGTTTTAATGGTTTTTGCCATTATTTTAATGGTTTTCGCCTTTGTTTTATTGGTTTTTGCCTTTGTTTTAACGGTTTTTGACTTTGTTTTATTGGTTTTTGCCTTTGTTTTAACGGTTTTTGCCTTTGTTTTTCTTCATAATTCTATCTACTTAGAGGGAAAAACTCTTCACTCCCCCTCGCTGTCGCACTACTAAATACCAAACGTCGTTTCTGGTTCAGATCATGAAGTTATGGAATGATTTGCCCGAAGTCATTAAATCTTGTTCGAGTGTTGGAACTTTCAAAGCTCAATTATTCCGTCACTTGTTTAATTCATAACTTCGTCACCATCCCTCTTCCACTCCTTTCCTTCCCTTCTTTTTCCTTTTTCCTTTGTCTCCCCCCTCCCCCAACCCCCACTGTATCCCATCTTCTTGTTTCCTTTAGTTTTTGCTATTGTCTGCTGACATTGTACATAATTACATGAGGGTTTGGGTTAGGTGTAAGAATGGGCACAGCGCCTAAACCTCGCCCTTTGTGGCACAATCAATTTTTATTCTTGAATTTTGTCGATCTTTGTACTTTCACGTTCTACAATAAAGTTTATTCTGATTATTATTATTAAAACCTGGGGGAAAAAGAGCAAAAAAAAGCATAAATGGGGATGGGGCACGTACCTCTAGTGCCTCAATGTGCGGACGCTCTTGGTTAAGGCTACGGAAACAGGTTATGTGCATGTGTTTATTTACGTTTACAAAAGGCCTGCTACAAACGACCTAAAAGATTTTGGGTTGAAAATCTTAAAATCAAGTACAAACAGTTTTACCGTAAATATTGTGGCAAAGTGATCATTGGTGTTTTGACAGGGGCAACTGTATTTATTTACATTTATAAAATCCTGGTAAAACAGTGGCGTTCACCGGGGGGGGGGGGGGGGGGTAGAGGTGGCATTGTTCCTACGTTTTTGGGGGAAAATGCCCTTTTTGTCCTTTTAAAAAGTTTGCCCTATTTTGCGTTTGTGAATCGATAAATGCTGGCGCTGCAGCTAGGAAAATAGCCTAGAGGCCTAAAAAGAAGCCGAGGAAAAACGCCAAAAAGGGTAAAAAAGACAATGACAAGCTGCAAAACGCTAAAAAAAAAGGAAAATTCAGAGTGAAAGAGTGAAAAAAAAAAAGAAAAACCAACAACTTCTTGTCACCCAAAGATGTTGGGGGGGGGGGGGCGAAAGAACTGTTTGGATGTGAAGAACCCTAACTATACAGAAAAAAAAATTTGAATTTAGAACTCTTAAAACCAAAAACAAACCAATTTACTGTTAAATACTGCGACAAAATGATCGTCGCTGCTTAAAAGGGCAAGCACATTACGTTTCGTAATTGCCAAAAACCAACTATTATGAAATAACTGCATAACTTGCTTGTGGCGAGTCCCTGATTTACTTACCAAGAATGGTTTTTTTTTTTTTTTTGCGAATGACCGGCTACTAGTAGGATTTTGACCAAAATCTTATTTTGGCCAGATCTGCTTTTTTACGCTTAACACTCTCACGTAAATTTGTTTGGCGTTCTTTCGTAACGGTGCAGATCAAAGAAAACAATATTACGGGTACTAAAAGCGCGTATGGGTACCTTAACTCATTTGGTTAAGTTTCGTCTGCCACAGGCGCTTCCTTCGCCGTCGATCCAGGGGAGGACACAGCCACGTGCAGGGGTGAGTAGCTGCCCAAGCCCGGCGGACATCAGCCACAACATTAATTAATTAACGGCGTTGACGTGATATAAACGGCATACGCGCGTTAGGGAGAGGCATTTGGAGAAGACATACGTTTGCCGGAAAGCCGGCCTTACCTTGCCAAGGGGGAGCTTTCTGTTTAACCAGCATCTCTCGTCCTCGAGTCGCATCCCGGTGGGCGCGGGACTCGTGCCGTCCGCGGTGGGATGAGAGCGGCATCATCATCAACCGTGGGTCCGTCGGCGGGGTGGAGGCCAAAATGAAGGGGTTGATTCCGGGAGATATCCGTGGTAGTGGCGGTGCTGGTGGTCCCTGGTCGTCTGGTAGGCGCCGGTCTTGGAGTCGGTTCGTCCAAATGTTTCCTTTCTGCCGATCGCACCGAGCGGCGCGGCTGATTCACGGCGCACTCGCTACGCGCAGCCCCTCACGCCATTGGCGGAGCCAAAGCGAGGCTTGTTGCACTGCTGCTCGTGTCGGGGATCGACAGATAGTGCGAACTGCGAACTGCCTTCAAGTGGGGAAACAAGGCGCAACAGGTGTCCGTCCCGCCTGCGACAACGAACGACTCTACGAATCTCTACACCTCCTCGAGGACCTCGCCTTTCTCAGGTGAGTGGAATCTATTTTTTTTTTTTAATTACACAAGAATGCTCCCCTTGTGCCGCAGCTGACGGCTCAGCCTAAAACGGTATAGTTAAAACGGGAGCGAGCGTGGTGAGCGAGAAGACCTATTTCACTTGGGATCGCGTTGATTCCGGCTCTGCGATTGCTCCGTTGGCTGAATGTGGCTGTTAAGGATGGGATTTCACTGCAGTACGCCGATCACTCGAGCTGTCCCAACAAAAGGTGACGTTTCTATGCGTCCACGTTTTCAAGTCGGCGTTACATGCGTGTGCGTCGATTTCAGAACACGGTTGTTTTAAAGTTGATTTTACTGGAACAAAACATTCAACTTTCAAATTCATGTTTACGTGGGACCGTTTGAAATTATGGGTTTTTTTTCGGAAGGCGGGGGGGGGGGGGGGAGGAGGGGTTGGGGCCAAAAACGAATCTTTGGGAAGAGGGCGCACCCAGAAGGAAACCTTATTTTGTGATCGTCAACAAAAGTTTAAACCTGGAAACAAAAAAACAAAAAAATTAATGAGTGATGGCATGTGTGGCTGGTGAATTTTTTGCAAAAAAAGTTATTTAAAAAAAAATAAAAGTTAAGAAATAGTTTTTTGTAGGCAACTACAAAGACTTACAGTTCATCAGGTTATTAGATGAAATCCATGATTTAATAAATAATTTTTTTTTTAAATCAGACTTGTTTACTATGTTTTCCGACTTGTTTTTATGACGTTTGACCTCAACGAAATTTGGTTGCGTTTGTGGCAATTAAAAAAAAAACATGTAAACGAAATTCCTAAAAAAATCACTAAAAGTTTAAAAAAAAAATCTACACTTGAAAGGAACTGAATTAAGAAACTGTAGTTAAAAAAAATACAGAGTTAAAAACTGGATTTACATTGAAAAAAAACCATTTGGCTAAACTGGTGACACAAAACATGACTTAAATCGTTACCAAATAAATTTATACGGCAAACACAATCACGTGACCGTAATTTATTTAAAACAAACCCAAAAAATAAAAAATTTTCCCATTCATTAAAACATTACACAGCTCCCTCCCCCCCCCTCCCCCCTTTGGCTTGCTTAATAAATTACCGATTCGTTCGAACGGTTATTTCGAGCAGACGCAGTCACCACCACCTCCCACTTAGGCGCACGCCTACGTCACACACACCTATGCGCGTGAACCTGACTCTCCCCATATTGGCAGCTGCGCGTCTCTCATCCGTCGTTACCATAGTTACTTATCTTATCTCTGGCGTGACTTTAATCCAGCTGCTGGCGCCTGTATCTCTAGCGGCGCCCGCTGGGATAAATTTCTTTGTTTACTCATGACTGAGACACAGGGTAATATTTAACAACCATTGTGAACTTCTTTCGTTTCGTTTTGATGCGGGTCTACGTAAGCAATAACAAAAAAAGGCACCTCACTCCGACTATGTTGGGTACGATTGGGACCTAATACTTGACTCTCAGTGCGAGGTTGTGTGTAAAGCAAAAATCCAGCCTACCTATAGCTTCAACGATTCTGTTTAAGAGCATCCAAGTCTAATCTGCAACAATCCACGGTCATGTCTCATTTTCGTGTGAATAACACACGCACACGATGCAAGTGTGCCCCAGCCGTCACGGAAAATGTCTACCTCACTGACGATTCGAGCATTCAAGCACATGCTCGGAAAAATAGTTTGGAAAAGGAAGGGCTGTGAGCGTACCTGCTTCGGTCTCCGGATCATGTCAGGGATTGTGTTCAGTTAACACTTAACGTGTTGCAAGGCCGGCACCTGCATACGAATGAAATTTGCAAGGCCTGCACCAAACGAATGCTGGACACTACTTCTACCACTCATTTACTCCCTCTCCCTCTGTTTACAGAGAAAAATAGAAAATGCTCACAGGACACTTCACAAAGTCCAACAGGACGCTTACCTTAAGGCGAAAGCTACTTTAAAGAGCAATTACATCCATTTTGACATGCATGTTTGACTTTTGGATCACTTAAACAATAACTAAACACAAGAATTGCGGTAAGAATACGTTACTTACGTCCGATATAACAATTTAATTACTGCATCACCAAAACGCGACACGGAGATCGCCATTGTTTTGCTGGAACGCTCAGAAATTAATGCCGACAGATGTCACTTTTCGATTTCGACTCGAAGCCGATAGAGATAGCTGTATTGAATGTGAGGAGCTCAAGCGTCTTACGGCCTTAGCTGGCCACTACACTGCCGGCTTGAGCTCCTCACATTCAATACAGCTATCTCTATCGGCTGCGAGTCGAAATCGAAAAGTGACATATGTCGGCATTCATTTCTGGGCGTTCCAGCAAAACAATGGCGATCTCCGTGTCGTGTTTTGGTGATGCAGTAATTAAATTGTTTATCGGACGTAAGTAACGTATTCTTACCGCAATTCTTGTTTTTAGTTATTGTGTAAGTGATCCAAAAGTCAAACATGCATGTCAAAATGGATGTAATTGCCCTTTAAGTATGCTTGTAAAGATTGTACTTCTCTTTTCACTGCTAATAAGTTACTATAAATAGGCCAGCATTGAAAAGCACCAAAATCCTCGACCGGGAAAATTAAAACAACTGTAACTGTAAACAAAATGCTTGCGCTGTGCCTATAACACTAAAAGATTGTTAAGCTTATTGGCAACTTAAATGTACAAAAACCTCTTTACAGTTGTAAAGCCATTTTTACGTCGAACCCTGAAATGGAAAGTTGACGTCCTCCTTACCTCTCAAATGGCCGCCTCCAGATAGTAAGTCTTTTTCCAAGCAAGTGAGTGATAATCAGTAGCCTAATGACTAACTCAGCAACAGTCCCCCTCCCCCCATTTTCCTCATGAAAACGAACGACAGAAAGAATAAAACTAACGGATGTTCAGGCGCAAATGTTCCCTCGCCAGTTCCTGGAGTAGCCATTCTTTGTGTCGAAATACGCAGATACCAATTTTGGGATAACGATCACGGACCTCAAGGCATATTGTCAAATATACCATGTATTCGCCATTGGTATTAATCAATTTGCCACTCTTCCTTTTATTCACTATTCTGCTACTTCCTTCCACCGTTCTATAGAGCAGTGACACGACGTAGTATTATTGTATATAACTCTATGCTGGAGCCTTAATGGGTTATCTGCAAGGGGCACTGCAGAGAGAAACAGAAGGCCGTCATACTGAAGCCGATGCTGTGAAGAGTGATTTCTTAGACCTAAAACGCGCGATTTTTGTTGTTGGAGAAAAAAACGTTATTTTAAGCCTAAGAAATCCGCTCTTTCGTCAACGGAAGAGCGGATTTCTTAGGCTTAAAATAACGTTGTTCCCTCCAATTCCCTCCAATTTTATGTAGTGCACCTTGTAGTTATGCCCTCCAAAACCCATATTGGTGCCAATATGGCGGCAAATGTCACTGCTCTATACTCTGTTCCACATTATGTTTGCAGGAAACTCACTATATGACGCTACATTTCCTTGCATTGTGGGTGGAAAAACATGTCGCTATCACACTTCTAGATTATACACAGCTACTGCCAAGAGTGTACGAGTGGGATATTTACGTGTTTTTGCAATTGTAATGGAAAGAAACATGACGTCATACAGTCAGGTTCCTGCAAACATAATGTGGAACAGACTATAGAGGCCGTAGGTAACGAACCATGCTCTGGCTAATTAACATTTAAAGACATATTGCATTACCAGGGACGTATACTGCGGGCACGACCTATGCCCGCGAGGAAGTTATCAAATACCTTTAGTACTTGTTCCAGTTGACCTTCAGGAATAATACCTGGCAGATCTCACTCGACTCAAAGGGGCTTCTATTTGTGTCTTATGTGAAACAACACGTCTAAACTTAAAATTTACGTCCCACGATAAACTCAAGGACAGAACTATGCAAAGAATTTAAGGGATACCTCCGTATTTGCATCGATCATAACACTGTAATGCTATCAACACTTAAAAGATCTGTTAGAAGGCCCAATGGCAAGCGACTTCTTTTTCCCTGTACAAGTTTGGTCAACTCACTTTTTGAGACATCAACACGTGTGTTGACTCAACGTCACTAGGTGTTGCTTTTTGCCTAAAGGTTTCTTTTACCGTTAGGAAAACGCAGTGCAAGAGGTTTGAGAAATAATGGCTAACTATGTGACAAACTCTCACGAATGCCAGTCGCAATGCTCTCACCATTTGGCCAAGACACTCGCCATTTTCGATTTTCCACTCGCCACATACTGTCACAATGCAATGTTTCACGGCACCGTTTCACGATTTTTTTTGTTTCACATTCGTCGAAATCTCCGTCTGGAAAAACCTCCAGTACCAAAGCCCAAATATGGACTGTATAGCATTTAAAATTCTGGATGCAATGCCTACATACTCAATGGTTCTAGCTAGTACAGTTGCCGAGTTATGGCCAAATCTGAGCACCAGAATTTATCTGAAGTCGTCAGCTTGCAAACAGAACTAAAACAGAACTCGCCAACCGCCGATTTCTCCTCGCCATTTAGCGAGTGGTGACCGAACAGTGATGAAGGCTGCTTACGTCCTGCAATAATCTCAAGGACACACCAGACGTTAGTGTCAAAGTGATCATTGTTTTAGTTTGAACATTTGAAACATCGGCGCTAAAATCCAACGGAAGTACGTCACAGTGTACAGGTTTGGTCGCCCCATTGGTACAGAGATATTAATCAAATAAAGTGTGTTCAATGCAACTTTACTATACACCTGTTTTTTTGTTGTTGTTGCCTAAAGGGTTCTACGCATGCATGAAGTTGAGGTTTTGTTGTCCCATTGCGCACTACGTCTACTCAGGCCTGTATTCTGATTGGCTGCTCGAGTGTCAAGGGACTGTGACGCTCAATAACAACCTGAAAGCCAAACTCCTGAAACATTATTTCACCCTCCGCTAGTTTTAAAAGCACGTCACCTTATCGATTATGCATTGTCCCTAGAACATGGCAGTTTCCTATATTCTCCTTACCCCCTTCCGGCCCCTCCCCATGCTCCAACTGCTGAAACGAAAAAGAGATGGTTCCAAACTGTGGAAATGCCAAAGACTTTCACTGGGCAGTTTCTCCGTGCAGTCGGCAAGCTCGGTGGGAAAGCCGACACGACTGCAGGGGCAGCTGGCAAACTGTATTGGTGATTTCACGGTCACTTTCTTTCGTTTGAACTAATCTTAAAAACGCAGCCGTGTCATCGAATCGCTTTTGCGTTAGACCAATCCGTGCCATCGGTGCCACCAATAAGGTCGCGTTTACGCAACGACAGTTTTCTCGCTCACTAGCTTTTACTTGAGCAATACTAAATCTGATGGCTGCTTCTCGCCTTTACCGGAATATGCTGCTTTCGAGTTGTATATACGTATTAGTAACCATGGCAGCGACGCAGACGCAAATCGTCTCCTCGTGCCTAGTGACACGGCGTACGATGCTTGCAACATTTGAGTGTCGATTTATGACAAGAAGAAAACAATTTTTACTGCAGTAAAAGACGACGGACTGTTTTTTGTATGCCGGTATTCGATGGTTTGTCTTCGATTCGATGGCCACGAAATGGACGCCATGTTGGATTTTGAATTCTCGCTGCGAGAAACTGTTTAGTCTACCGACGTTTGATCATTGCTAGAAGCTGTACTTTGAGAGAGACTAGCAAATTTTGGAAATAGCGTGAAATGACAACAATCTTGTAGCAATGTTTAAAATTACTGTAGCACTTTGTTCTTTATCCGTGTTGTTATTTATAATATATACAATTTGTTATCTATTACCGCATTTATTTAGTAGCAACGGGAAACTAATCAAAAATAAATAACGGTTGACTAGCAAATACAATTCGGCGAGCGAGAATGACTTGTTGCGTAAACGCGCCCTAATGCTGTAAAATTAAATCGTGATCCCATTAAGCCTCAATTTTTTCATTATAACCCCTAATATGACGTAACCTCCCTTTCAGGATGAGGAAAAAATAACTGGTGCCGAAATATTTTAACTTTTTGTGTTCGTCATTTGCAGAGCTACAAATAATCCATCACTTTTTCCAAACTTTTACTGATGTCTTCATTATTTCAAGACAAAACCGAGATTGACTCGTGTCTCCAAGATATTTCCAGGAGTCAACTTTCTTGCATTGTGGAGTAAAAATTGTCTCATGTGTCAAATTTGCATCCGATTATCACATTTCGTGTGATCAAGGACGAAACACAATGGAGCAAACATTGTGAACTGCTAACGGCGACAAGTGAGCAGCAATAATAATGAGTTATGCAAGTTCGTACAAAAGTAACGATATTTGCACTCAACGTCATTTTTGGGCATTGCCGATGCAGTATACTATAGTTCCCTTAACAAGCAACAATAACGTCAAGTCAGTCAATACAGTATTTACTAAATAGTACCATAATGCATACAAACAATTACTTAAATCCGTTGGGCCCCCCCCCCCTTCAATACATCGTATAGGTAGTCTCTGAAAGGGGCGTATTTCCTGTTACGTGGTCATGAATTACAGCGATTTCTTGGCTTTTTGCCGACTTAATTACAATGATTTGATGGCTTATTTCCGACTTAATTACAACGATTTGATCATTTATGTCCTACTTACAACCATTTGCGTCTATTTTCTACTTACAGCAGATTGATGGCCTCCTCTTTCCGACTTAATTATAGCGATTTGAGACTTATTTCCAACTTACAGCCATTTGCGTGTATTTCCTACTTACAGCGGATTGGTGACCTCTTTCCGACTTAATTATAAAGATTTGAGACTTATTTCCGACTTATAGCCATTTACGTCTATTTCCTACTTACAGCGGATTGATGGCCTCTTTCCGACTTAATTATAGCGATTTGAGACTTTTTTCCGACTTACAGATATTTGCGTCTATTTCCGATTACAGCAGTTTGACGGCTTATTTCCGAATAGCTTACAAGCGATTTGTTGGCTTATTTTAGACTTAATTACGACGATTTGATACGACTTATTTCCGACTTGCAGCGATTTAATGGATTATTTCCGACTTACAGCGACTCCATCGATTTCCTTATTCACTGGTCAGCCAGTTAAAGTCTTCACCTGACTTCCCGTCTTCCGAACGTGTCAGGGTAGTCGCTCATTATGGAAGAGCAAGTTTCAATTATAGTATAACTCAGGGGTAGATGGAGCTATGGTAAAATACCTCAGCAGGTGGACACCCCTCTTTAAGCCAATGCTCGGTTGTAGCATAATCCAGAAATCGGGACTTCACCTTTTTTTTTCAGTAAAATTTTTATTTATTTTTTCTGTTTCCATCCGTTTCTGTGCTGGTCTATAGAGAACAATTTGTCACGTTTTGTACATCGCGAGCAGGCAGACAGGGAAACACGGAAAGACATGGCGTTTGCAGTTGGGTTGGGAAACAGAGAGAGAGGGGGAAATTACGAAGAAGCGAGGGTAAGGGGAGGGAAACGAATATTGGGGTTAGGGGGGTAGGCAGAATGAAACTAGGGGGTTGAGTCGGATGGAGAGAACGCAGGGAACAGCACGGCGTTCCTCTCTAAGCTCGTCAATTTTTAAACAGTGAGTCCGTCACACTATATTGATTTCTAAGCGCGTGGGGACGAGGCTAGGGTCACGTGATTATGCTCTACTTGCACTGAGGAATTCTCAACGGGCTAAAAGAAAGGAAAAAAAAACAAGATGGCGTCGCTTCCTCTTCCGCATCGGTCCTTCTCGCTCTCTCTCTCGTTTTGTTCACGTTCCTCGCGTAACGTCACGCAGTCCATTCTATTCGTGAGTGCCCGGAGGTCAGCAGGTGTACGGCGTTCCTTTCGGAATTAAATTGAATAATCTAGCCGCAAGCTTTTTTCTCGTATTTGCCTTTAAACTCATAAATAAGTTAAATTCTGAGTTTGTTTTGAAAATTCGCAGATGAGACGACGAAGTACTGGAAAGTATATCGATCAGCCTTTTTAATGAAATTTTCTCAGAACAAAGATGCCTCCTTCCCCCCGGACTCCTATGGTTGGGACATATCGCCAGCTGCTAAACGTGTCCCCAATTGTGAAAGGTTGATTGATTAAAATAAAGCCACTCCCAACAACACAGAAGGACAAAAACCATACTGTTATTTTGAAGTGTGCGGCGGAGAGATGCTGTCTTCAGAGACCGTAACAGCCGCGACTTTGTCCATGACTTGACTACGGCCTTACCAAAAAAATAAACAGAAAACTGGAGAGAACCACTATCTGTGATCTTCGATCGTTAATAATTGCAATACGAAGAGCGTGCTTGCAAAGCGTTCTTTCATACTTTTACTTGCAAAGAGTACTTTCATATATTTTTACTGCACGGCGCACTTTTGTATACTTTTAATTGCAAGCACACCTTCATACTTTAGTATACTTTACTTACAAGGGGCATTTTGAGATGAGGTTACCTGCAAGGCACACTTTCATATAGTTTTACTTGCAAGGCACACTGACACGCTTTTACTTGCAAGGTGCACTTTCATATACTTTACTTGCATGACTCACTTTCATATACGTATACTCGCAAGCCACTTGCAAGCCACACTTCACATATGTTTACGATAGATTCACTTTCACATACTTTTGCTTGCAAGGTGCACTTTCATATATTTTACTTGCAAGGTGCACTTTTATATACTTTTCCTTGCAAGGCGCACTTTTACTTGCAAAATGCACTTTCACATACTCTTTCTTGCAAGGCGCACTTTTATGTACTTTTACTTGCAAGGCGCACTTTCATATACTTTTACTTGTAAAACGCACTTTCGCATACTTTTAGTTGCAAGGTGTACTTTCATACACTTTTACTTAAAAGGTTCGTTTTCATATCCTTTTACCCTGCAAGGCACACTTTCACGTACTTTTACTTACGTGGTGCACTTTCATATACTTTTACTTGGAAGGTGTACTTTCATATGCCTTTACTTATAAGGCATACTTCATATACTTTTAGCTGCAAGATGCACACTTTCATACACTTTTACTTGCCAGGTGCATTTTCACATGCTTTTACTTGCAAGGCTAGCTTTCATACAGTCTTACTTTAAAAAAAAAACGACCTCTCCCGGCCAAGGTCCAAATGTATTCTTAATTCCCCCTTCCCCCACCGCAAAAGATAAGCTTGTTTTTATGTCTTTTCAGGTTAAGTGTAAATGATTTCCTCTGGACTAATTAAAAAATAGCATTTAGCGTCGACAGGTTCCCAATTGCGTGGCAAACGAGCCATGAATTAAAGTATGTTCTTGAAAACATTCAAAAAAGTAAGTGTCCTTCAAACCACCATTGGATACAGAGAGACACGGTTCATGATGGGAGTACGGGATGCATATTAGGACTACTAAGGCTGATCGAATCGGCATGACCCATGCCCTTCACAGCATCAACACGAGCAACATGAAAAATGCAGCATGGTGGAAAAACTTTTTTAGAAAGTGGTTTAAAAGAACTTTTCTCTAGATGACACTAGAAAATAACGTCAAAATCTTATAAAAACTGACAGCAGGGTGGGGGGGGGGGGGGGGGGCTGGGTAAAATCCCTCCCACAAGCTACAGCGTTTGTACAAATTTATTCCGCTGACATTGCCGTCTTTGGTGCCTAGAATTGTATTTTTCGTCGAGTTTGGTCGAAGTATTTTGAGCCTTCCCCCTCTTAACAAATTTAAAAAAGTTCATAATCCGTCCCCCCCTCCGGAGCTCGAAAAATTCATAACCCCCCCCCCCTCCCCCCATCAACT
>JAHWFP010024138.1:0-23174 GCA_023313725.1 Lithobius niger
AGAGCTTGGCGTTTGATATCACGACTTCACACGGCCCAAAAGCTTGGCGGGAAACCTTAATAAATTTTGTTTTGGGGTAGATTACTAGTTACTGGCTAACGCTGTTTTTGTTTCACGTAAATAAATTCTTCCATGCGATGAAAAAAAGCTGGTTATTAGCTCATTTTAAAGATATTACTCTGTAGATGTGCCCTTTCCATAGGGACCTTTCTAATTAATCACGTGGTTCAGGGGTTAGGAACCTCTAAACGACCAGAATGATTGTTTTACATTGTTTTAAACATTGGTATTATGCAACAACACCAATCAGCAAACGCCAGCTGCAGACGTAGACTGAAGATCAAGTGGTTTTATTTCAGCAAACCGTAATTGATAAAGATACAAAACATAAAAAAAAATAACGCAAACTGAACATTAAATAAATTCGTGCGGTGCGTTTGCAAGGAGATTCTACAGTACTAATAAGAAATACTGATCATTAGAAAAAAGGTGACTGCTGTCCTCAAAACGTAATGGGAGCCAAAAAAAAAAAAAAAAATGGACCAGAAAACTAGATTGGTCTTTCCATTTCAAAATTGCTTTAAAAATTGAATTTCATCAATTTGGACCAAAAAGATCTGATATCTACCCCAAAACAAAACTTGTTAGGGATTCCCGCCAAGCTTTCGGCCGGGTGAAGTCGTGATATCAAACGCCAAGCTCTTTCGCCAACCTAATCCCAGCAACTATGACTGTAAACGTTAAATGAAATAATTGAAAATTGCGCAGCAAGCAATTTTCATATTAGTCCATGATGTTAGTGCAAAAACATTTCAGTTCCGGCAACAAGCTGCAAATTGCACATAGTAGCTGCTTGCATGTTGTCGTTTCCAAATCCGCCGGGAGACATAGCGTGATGAAGTCATCAATATGGCCACCACGCGATGTACTAAATCTCTATTATCTCCGGAACTAATTAATCAATCCTGCCGTGCGACCTATTGTTGGAAAGATAATTTAATTTGCTAAAAGAAATGCATGAAAAATAATTGCCATAAATTTGTTAGTTTTGGTTTAATCTGAAAAAAACTTAAAATGACTGCTTTGTGATATGGTAATTCTCAATTATCTCCGGAACTAATTGCTCAATCTTTTTTTTGCAAACTATCGTTGGAAAGGTAATTTAATTTGCTAAAAGAAATACCGGAACAATGTACGACGTAAATCTATTAGTTTCTGCGTAATTTGAAGGAAATCGCATTATGACGTCCTCAAAATGGCTGCCATTCAATATACTAAATCTCCTGTAACTCCGGAATTAATTGATCAATCGTATCGTGCGACCTATCGTTGGAAAAATAATTTAATCTTCTAAAAGAAATACCTGAACAATGTATCTCATAAATATTGTAGTTTTTGTTTAATGTAAAGGAAAACACAATGTGCCTGTAATTATTGCTCCTTTATATTCTTTTGGAAACAGTAAATTATTAAAGGTATGTCGTATTGTTCACAGTGCGTCACTTGAGCAGTGGCCTTCACAGGCACATGGAAATGTAGAGGAAAGTCATTGTATAATATGACACCTGGTACCTCTCTTAATACGCTTGCTAGTCTATACACGCTACGTTACACCAGCAGTTGTCATTCATTCCAGAATATCAATTCAGCCGATTCTTGTTGCCTCCCCTTAAAGGACTGTCTGAACTATCATGTCATCACCCTGATTCTGATCCCCTCATTCTGCAGAATGTGAAGGCCTGCGATGCTAACGTTGTGTGCGTACCGATGACTTCAGAATGCTGTCTGACCTTCCCGGTGTTACAACACAGGCTTGAACAAAGTTTTCATTCTAGCCACTACCTGCTAACTCACAACCAATCATTGAAATTACAGCCATTTCTATGTGCAGCTTTGTGATGGTTGATCAGCCTTAAACTGGTGTCTGTGATGGATTAATCTTCTTAAGAATACTTATTATAATGTTCATGGCACGACGAACCATGGATGAGGAATTCACATCAAATCCTAGCAGTGGGAGCAGAATTGGTGTGCATTTACCTTTGAAACTTTTATGGATGTTTTGACGAGAATGGAAGGCTACCCAAGATAAAACTTTACCTTCGTGGTCAGCCTTGCTTCTGGTGGATTCTGACCAGTCCATCATTTCCACGGGTGCATCCATTATTTTTCTTCGCTGGTGTAATTTACCATTGGTATGCGAGGAAGATTTGTGGAGGACTCGGGCAAGCCTATTCTGCTTTATTCTTCGAATGTCCTAGGTTCAGACTGGTTATCACAGACATACCTTCTGGTGGATGAAAGATGAGATATACCTCTTCCATGGAATGAGTTCGCCGATGTACTGAAGGGTGTGTTATGATCTATATTATCAATTGCAGCACAAATGAATACATTATAGGTTACAAAACGCAGAATAAAACCAACTTTAATTACACACATAAACTGGCAATAATTATACGTATATTATGTTTTCCTATCAAATTAAGCAAAAGAGACTTACGGCATACATTGTGCTTGCAGTTCTTTTGGAAAATTAAATTATATTTCCAACAATAGGTCGCTGGATAAAACTGATGTATTCGGTCAGGAGATACTACAGATTAGTATATCGGATGGCGGTCATTTTTTATGACGCTATAAAATGTTTTTCGATATATTAAACAAAAAAATAATACATAAGGCAAACAATGCTCTGGCAATTCTTTCAGCACATTAAATTATCTTTCCAACGATAGGTTACATTTTAAGATTGATCTATTAGTTCCGGAGATACACGAGGTGTGTCGTATGTTGGCCATTTTTAGATCATCATAATGTGTTTTCCTTCAAATTACGCAGAAACTAATAGATTTACGGTATAGATTGTTCAGATGTCTTTTAGCAAATTAAATTACCTTTCCAACGATAGTTCGTACAAAAAGATTGATAGATTAGTTCCAGAGATAATTGAGAATTATGTTTTTCTTCAGATTAATCCCAAACTAACGGATCTATGGCATATATTGTTCAGGCAATTATTTTAGCAATCTTTCCAACAATAGGGCGCACGTTAGGATTGATCGATTAATTCTGGAGATAATATATATTTAGTACGTCGTATTGTGGCCATTTTGATGACGTCATTACGAGTTACGTTGTCACTTCCGGGAGTGTCTCCCGGTGGGTTTGGAAACGACAAGGTGTGTACAGCTTCCATGTGTAATATGCAGCTTGTTGCCGGAACTGAAATGTTTTGGCACTTTTTGTCGCTAACAGCGCGTACTATATATTTCATTAACCTTCTAACTATTACTCGGTGGGATTAGCTTGGCGAAAGAGCTTGGCGTTTGATATCACGACTTCACACGGCCGAAAGCTTGGCGGGAATCCCTAACAAGTTTTGTTTTGGGGGTAGATAGATACAGTCTACAGCAAAGCTCAAAAAGGGCTCTAGTTTACAAGATAGTATAACATGAAGCTAGAAAAATTCCATCAGTACAGGGTAGCAGGTACACCCCTAGAGATCGTCACTAGGGTGGATGCAGACTCATGAAGTGGTGCAGATTTCCTGTATAATGTGTTCAAGATGGCGTCCAAAAATGGCGACCAAAAAAAACAGTTTTTTGTTCTAGCACCTAAACCGTTCATCCGATCGAAAATAAACCGGAATTCATTTATGTTTAGAATAAAATTTCCTTCAGAAAATGTTCTATTCACATTTTTCGTAAAAGTAACCCTTCTGGCCGAAATTCGTCATGTAAGTTCTTTTAGACCGATTAAATGCTACAGCTAAAACATTGCACATGTGTATTATAATTCCTGACTTTGTATTCCTGAAATGTACGTTTTCCAACAAGGGTAATTTAACGATTTATTTTAATTGGGACTTAAACTACGGCAGATTATCTACGTTGCAGCGCTTTGATTTTTGCGTAGGTTTACGTCAAGTTCCATCTTTAAAAGTGGTGCGGTAGCCGTCCTAATTCAGATAAATGGATGTGATTAGGCTTAGATGAAAGATGAAGATATATATTTTCCAACAGGGGTAATTAAATCGATTAATTTTAATTAGGAGCTAAGTTACGGCAGTTTACCTACGTTGTAGCACTTTGATATTTGTGTCATTTTACGACAAGTTCTATCTTTAAACTGCTGCAGTAGCACTTCTAACTCAGAAAAATGGATGTGATTAGACTTAGATAAATGATGGAGATATAAATTTTCCAACATGGGTAATTAAAATGATTTATTTTAATTAGGAGCTAAGCTACGGTAGTTTATCTACGTTGTGGTGCTTTGATTTCTGCATCGTTTTACGATAAGTTCCATCGTTAAACTGCTACAGTGGCCGTTATAACACAGATAAATGGATGTGATTAGGCTGAAATAAAAAAATAAGATGTATATATTTTCATCTAAGCCTAATTACATCCATTTATCTGAATTAGAATGGCTACTGCAGCAGTTTAAAGCTGGAACTTGTCGTAAGACGACGCAAAAAATCGAAGCGCTACGACGTGGATAAACTGCCGTAGCTTATCTGGTAATAAAAATAAATCATTTTAATTACCCTTGTTGGAAAATATACATCTTCATCTTTCATCTAAGCCTAATGACATTCATTTATCTGAATTAGAACAGCTACTGTAGCGGTTTAAAGATGGAACTTGTCATAAAATGACGTAAAAGTCAAAGCACTACAACGTAGAGAAACTCCCATAACTTAGCGCCTAATTAAATTAAATCGTTTTATTACCCTTCTGAAAAATATATATTGTCATCTTTCATTTAAGCCTAATTACATCCATTTATCTAATTTAGAACGACTACTGCAGCAGTTTAAAGATGGAACTTGTCTTAAAAGAAGCAAACATTAAAAAGCTTACACCGTAGATAAACTGCCGTGTCTTAGCTCGTAATTAAAATAAATCATTTTAATTACCCTTGTTGGAAAATATATATCTTCATCATTCATCTAAGCCTAATCACATCCACTTATCTGAATTAGAACCGCTACTGCAGCGGTAGAATTATAGAAAGATAAAGATAGAATTTGTCGTAAAATGACACAAAAATCAAAGCGCTACTAGGCAGATTAGGAGCTTCGTTTTAATTACCCTTGTTGGAAAATGTACATCTTCATCTTTCATCTAAGCCTAATCGCATCCATTTATCTGAATTAGGACGGCTACCGCACCACATTAAAGATGGCACTTGTCGTAAACCAACGCAAAATCAAAGAGCTGTGACGTAGATAAACTGCCGTAGTTTAGGTCCCAATTAAAATAAATCGTTAATTACCCTTGTTGGAAAACATGCATCTTCACCTTTCATTAATCCCAATTACGTTAGTAGCTAGAACTACGTTAGTAATTAGAACTAACATTGTAGCTGTTTAAAGTCAGGAATTATAATACGCATCATATAAGTAGTAACGTATCATCCAGTTGCGCGCTAGTATGTAACTCTGTACTATCCACTAACACAAATTTGGGTACACACAACTTTTCCGTAACTGATTCAATGCTATTGGAGGGTTAGTATGGGATGTTGTGTGCGCGCGCTAGTGTGGGGCGTAACTAATTCAATGGTATTGGAGTATGGGATGTTGTGCGCGCGTTAGTGTGGCGTAACTCACGTAGTGCTATTGGTACGGGAATGTTGCGAGCGTGGAGGGGGTAGTATTTACAACAGCGGCAGTGATTTTGTGGCGTTCAACTGGCTGTCGCCCAAAATTGCCTATGAGGAAGACAATGTGCGACAAATGGATCAAAGACTACGAGTCCATTTTCGTACAATAACACATTAAGTAAATTAACTTACCTTTTATTTTAAAATTGCCTAAAATAATGGAAGGGGGATCTAGCCCAGAACGGAAGAAATCTATTTTTATTGGGGCAAAGATGAAAAAGGTAGGACTTTTGTATCGCTGAAAACTGAAAGGGGAAAAAAAAGAGAAAGAAAATATAGGGGCAGATAGCTTAAGTCTTTTCATACCACGTTTAAATTCATGAAAACAACATTGTTGTCTCTATCGACGTAAATATTTGCCAAAGCCTTGTCGTGATAGCGTCGCAGTGCTCTGTATTGTGCCTATCCCAGCCACGGATATGGGGATATTGCATCAATAAGTTGGCAATAAACCAAGGACGCCGCATTCGTACGCTACCCAGCATCAATGATTGTAGTTTAGCTTCTGTCGTAGTTTGGAAAGACTGGATTTTTAAAACCAGTTTCTGTGCGAGGTGTCGGAATCACGTTCTGGACTGGTCGCTGCTGAGCATTCTCGGGACGAGCTGCAGTGAAGGAGTCACGTGTAAGCTCTTGATATTGTCGTACTAATCTCCGCTGATGTTTGTACTTCAAGCGCTGAAGTTGTAGAGATCGGCATTGTCTAAAGTTGATGCATTTGCATTTTACACCCTTTCCTCCTTTTGTAGTAATCCTATTACGAGAATGGCTTGGCACGTTCTCCTTAGCAATATGCTGCTCGCTCGCTTCTTGCGGCGGAAGCTGGAGGGCAGGGCTGGGTTGGGCGTTTTCTACTTCACTTTCCGAACCATTTTGTGACACTGAAGCATCTGTGGCGTCTCCACTTTACGTGTTAATTTGCGACACTGAAGCATCTGTGGCGTCTCCACACTTAGAATTGTTGTCTAGTTCGCTCGGTGACGCTGGGCTGTAGCCGGCCATGTTATTCTTGCTAAGTTCGTAGCTAGAATAATATTTTCAAGCTCTATATCCTTGGTCGAGCGTGCACGAATTAAAAAAAAACATGTGCCCGTTTTAAATGCAGTTCATAGCAAAGCTCTACCAACGCGTATTATTAGTCATCAGTCTACGCCATAATTATAATAATTCACGTTAGGGACGCTAGCCTGGCACGACGACGAAGCCATTAGGCCATTATTCTATTTAACGTAATTGCTTCGTTAACCATAGATAGATAATGTAAGCACATCTCCGCAATATCAATGCATGTTATTAACATGCATAATTGCGAGTGTAACGCTACTTGAAATGTATAAATGCAATGTATAAAAAGAAAAGCTACTTAAAATGCATATTCCTCAAGGCTGAGGTATTTGTAAAGATTGTAAAAGTGGGTTTCAACTCATCCGATTGGTCGGTGAATGGTGATGGAAAAGTGAATAAATGCCCACGCTTCTTAAAATACAATTTTCAGTATCATAAAGGTCACCAAGAGAGATTCAGACATCTGATTGGCTAACGAGTACATGTTTTGCATGCCGAGCGTACGTATAAAAAGGCCAACATTTTCGTACGGGCTGACTCATCCAACACACGGCCCTGACATTCACGCACAACATCACCTCTTTTCAAAATGTGAGTATGATTTACTTATCACTAACATTTCTAACATTCGTTTTGCTTTTTTTCGTTCAACGCTATCTTTAAAGCACTTAGTCACAATTTAAAATAGTTTTTTTTTTACTAGAAATATCAAAATGGCAGAGGAAAAGCAAATCATATATCTTGGCAACGACGTGTATGTACAGGCATCAACATATATGAACAAACCTTACGTACATATTCGTAAAATGGTTGCCCCCGCTAATTCATTGTGTCCATCTAGAACAGGCATTACGTTTGATGTAGTTTCTTGGAACGAATTCGTGAAGGAAAGAGATGTCCTGAACGAAATTTTTTTGAGTAAGGAATCTGACAATTCTTTTACACGTTCTTGGTCATTCGTAAAGCGAAGTAACCTCATTTTGAACAGGCACTCTTAATTTTTATAAAACCACTGCTTTGTTTCACCGTGAAGACGGTAAAACAATTTCGCTAGAGCACCGTCAGCTCGGCGGGCTATTGAGCTACCAGCATTATGTTACTAACAGCTTGAACTATTTAGTGGCTAAACTTGAGACATCGCAAGTTTAATTTTATTACCAATCTCGCTCTCTCTTCTTTTTTTCTCCCCACAAGTCAACCCAAATCGAAATGTGTAGCGACAGTTTCGGCCTATCTGCGCAAATCTGCTCCGTGTAAAGTTGTTTGAAAATGGCGTTAAAATTATCATAGACAGACCTTATAAAAATGTGGCCCTCACTTAACAAGAATGGTTAATATTGTTAAACCATGTATATGTCCGTGAAGCTGGATATCCGTTGGATTTTAGGATGGATGAACTATATTGCAAGCTCGTAAGCGAAAACATAATTGTGTTAAAAGTTAGGGGAAATTCAATTTCTCTGAACGAGACTGATCTCGTTCATTTTTGCTACTTACTGCCGCTTGTAGCCAAAGCTATCTCTAATTTGCATTGTAAAATATTGGCGACTCTCAGCGGCGCCGGGATGCCAAGCCCTACTTAAGCAGCGAGGGTGCCTACCCCAATTGTCGAAGCGCCATGCCAGAAGAGAATAGCTACGAAAGAAAAACTCAACAGCAGCTGAAAAAAAAAAAAATCCAACAAAGAATGTCCGACAAGTCCGTCCCAAGGCAGTAATGTCGTAATTATTGAATCTGATGTAGTAAATAATGCTCAAGAATGTCCAAAATGCGTGCAGGAACAGTCTGTCACAAATATCTCACGCATGCGTTCTTGAGCCAAGAAGTTTTGAATGTAAACAACTCTAATTTCCTTTCGTTTTCTTACCCTTTTCATAGCTGAGTCTACAACAGCGTTAACGCAACAGTGGGGGCAGGGGGGGGGGGGGCGAGAGAGAGAGAATGAAATAGAACGTGTTTGTAGTTTGGAGGCAGAACATCTCATTAGTAATGATAAATTTACTATTACATAATGTAGAGGAAAAACTAATAAAAAATTCAAGACAGTATCGCTAGTCTATGAGGAAGATATTAATTAAATCAGTGACTGCGCAATATTTGGCAGACAACAGACTCGATCCAGTCGAGTATATAGACAGACTATTCAATCAAATCTTTGAGCGAGTGTTGAATAACATTCGGGAGCACGACTTAGTAGGCGTAACGATTTGCACTGCCGGCATTGAAGAGTGCCTCTATTTACCATTTACTAAGAGACACAATTTTTTAGCGTAGAATGTATTAGTTCTTTTGCTAAAACTTAACCAATCGGTTAAGAGTTTGGACATCTTTTCAAAGTGGGAGCTTAAGATAACCACTATCGACGTGTCCGATGGCGCTGGCAAATTTCCTAAGAAGAAGCGAGTGAGGACTAATGTATATCTGTGGTTGGAATCTGGCAGCCGCAGGTCTATTATCTGTACTAAAAACAACAAAGACAACCTATGTTTGTCCCGTAGTTTAGTAGTTTGTAAGGCATACTCGGAAGACCGGCCTCTGTACACCAAACTATGAAATTCGCCTCAACTCCAAAAACAACACGCGATGGAACTCCACGAGGCCCTGGCAGTAGCCTTTCGTCCCGACGGTTATAGTCTAGTGGACGAGAACTAATTTCAATAATATTTGTCGACTAAAGGTTTCCAAATCGTTGTGCTTGAAAGGGTAGGAACCAAATGTCAAATTACGTACGAAGGTCCCCCAGCTGAGATGAGATTATATCTATTTCTACACGACTGCCATTACTGCGGCGTTTTAAAACCCAGTTTCCTCTACAGCAGTAGATATTTCTGCCACGTTTGCATGAAACCTTACACACACAAAAAACGTCAAAGTTACAAGAAATTCAAGTGTTTTAGCTGCCACAGCCCCAAGTATCGCTGTTTTCTCAAACAGTGGATTCTATGCCCTGCCTGCAACTGACTTTTCGCAAGTGTTTCAGCAGACACTTTTCCATCCAACCGCCCTTTAAGAACGCATCCGTGTGTAAGTCGCTTCACAAGTGCAAAGTTTGTTTTTTGACTTATCTGGGGGACCGAAACACAGCCCATCATCGCGGGAAAAGACGATGCAAAGTTTGTAAACAGTGGGTTGCGCCCGACCAGAGTCGGACAGGGTATGTAAGGGCGCCTGTGCCATCTATAGAAATGACTAGGAAGGGGCGCCATGTGTTTTACAGGAAGCTCTGATGAAGTGATGGTGCCTCCAACAGTCTAGGGGTTTTTGGAAGTGCTCCAAGCTCAACAGGCAGAAGCAAAGTCCGAGGTCGAGCTCAAGATGCTTTGCTCATTTTCATATTCTGTTGTCATTTTCTGGCTTTGGAGTGCATTCTTTAACACACATTGTACATTTCAAGGAATACTGTTTTGAGAAATTTTGGAGTGGGTTGGGGGAGGAGGAAGCGAGTTTAAAAAATGCGTTAAAAACGTAAATAAAGGGAGGGAGAAAAGAGAAGGGAATTTGTGACTGAAAAGAAAAGTCAAATTAGCAAACATAAAATCCTAAAACCATTAATTTTTCTTTACGGGGAGACTACCAAAGGGGCGCCAAAAATATGGTAGCCAAAGGGCACTATGGCACTATGGCCAGTCCGAGCCTGCGCCCGACTATCGTTGTTTTATTCAGCCTTTACCAATGCCTAAACAGCGGAAGACGGCTGCGAGGATAGTAGCCTACGACTTTGAAACGACACAAAATAAACAAGTGTTTAACCAGAACGAAAAGGAATTTTTTCTACACGTGGTGAATCTGGCAGTTGTTAATGTGGCGTGTGAAGTGTGTTTTTATTCCAACAGTTGCGAGTTGTGTGGCGTGAAAGTCGTTGTTTTCGACAGGTGGCCAAATACTTTGAACAAATTTTGCGAGTGGTTGTTTACACTCACAGTCGCTCACGCTGCTTCGAGTTTCGATCTAGTTTTATTCGTCCGTTGGGCTCTAGATCAAGGCACTAAGCCATCCTCAATTATTTACAATGGAAATAAAATTCTCACAGCCACGGTGAAAGGGCTTAGTTTTATCGACTCCTATAAGTTCATGCCACTAAGCCTAGCTAAATTGCCTGCCAGTTTGGGTTTGGATGCCTCAGTATGAAAGGGAGTTTTTCCACACCATTACAACACTGTTGATAATTACAATTACGTAGGACCCCTTCCCGACTTGCATTTCTACGATCC
Source organism: Lithobius niger (assembly GCA_023313725.1). Lineage (NCBI taxonomy): Eukaryota > Metazoa > Arthropoda > Chilopoda > Lithobiomorpha > Lithobiidae > Lithobius > Lithobius niger. The sequence goes on from JAHWFP010024138.1 coordinate 10,950, forward strand.
AGATAGTTTAACTCCCATTGCTAGAGAGGAGTTGATAAAATGGCACGCTCAACAGAGAGCCAACGGTGTTGTTTTCGATTCCAAGAACGAACTGATCACTTATTGCAGCAACGACGTTGTTGTTTTGATGGCTTGTTGCGTAAAATTCAGGGAGTTGGTTCGAGAGGTATGCACTCACATGGAACCTTTTCATAGTTGTATATCACTTCCTCAACTGGACATGACATTGTTCAGGACCCTGTACCTGCGAAAGAATACCATCGCCTGTATTGGTTCGCACGGCCAGCACCCTGCCAGACAGTATTCGAGAGAGGGCATTATATGGCTCACTTGGGAAGCTACCCAACGAGGTATTTTCATTCAACATGCGGCAAATGGAGGGGATGTCAAATTCAGAAATGGGAAATGGTGTGCGTATACCAATTTCACGGGTGTCTAGTAGCGGGGTGCCCTACATGTGTGCCGAACCGTTTGCAGATACTCCCATTTAGTCAGTTGTCCCCTCAAGATGCGTACGAAAAATGTATCATTCGGCGGAAAGCTCTAGAGGAGATATATCACGTGAAATATGTTTGCAAGTGGTTGTGCGAACTGCGTGCTGATATGGAAAAAAAATCCTGAATTAGCCGCACTTGTGAAGTCTTTCCCCACGCTGGCTCCTGTTCTACAACCTCGTGACGCTTACTGCGGCGGCCATGTCAGCACGTTTAAACACCAACATTCCGTCCAGCTGGATGAACGGATTGTCGCGCAAGAAATTACCAGCTTGTATCCTGCTTGTATGTTGTACGAACGATTTCCTACAGGCCTGTATCAGATCATTACCGAGTTTGGAGGTAGTACTGATATTGACGAATATTTTGGACTCATTCGCGCTACTGTTTTGGCTCCGCGAGGACTCTTTATTCCATCTCTCCCTCTCAAATACAACAAGAAACTCTTCTTTTGTCGGTGTAGAAGCTGTCTGGATGACCCCCCCACCCCCCTACACCATGTATGTAAACAACGACGTGCAGAGCGTTCGAAGGCACCTTTGTAAGCCCCGAGTTGCAGCAGGCTGTGAAAGATGGCTATCACATTGTGCACTTGTTGTGCACGTACCATTTTCCACACAGCGAACAGTACGATTTTGAACACACTGCTGGTGGGCTGTTTACGAACTACATTCAAACATTCTACGCCAAAGACTGCATCAGTGTAGCTGATAAAAAAAAATAAGCTTATATCGAACGTGTGTACCAAAATGAGAAGATTGTCTTGAACCCCGTACGTTATTAGGGTTAATCCTGGTGGCAGGCTCATCGCTAAGGCGGTTCTTAACAGCATCTCGAGAAAATTCGAACAAAGGCAAGACCAATTATCGACAAAATACTTCGAAGAACCGGGCGAGTTCTTTAAATTTGTGCTGAATGCAACAGAATGTATTACGGATGTGGAGTTCGAGGCGGATTTAGCGCTGGTTCGATTCAGGCCGGTCACGAATTTGAGCGAAGGCAATTCGTCTGCGATAGTGATTTCGACATTCATTACGTGCTATGGGCGTTTACGTTTACTCAAGATTTTAAGGCAGTAAGAACCCGGACGCCAGCTGTACTGGGATACAGATAGTGTACATGCCATATGGCATGTAAGGACCTTACCGTCACCGCAGAGCGACTTGAGACTAGGTAGTTTAACCAATGACCTAGCAGCATTCGGTCCTGAAGCCTACATTACAGATTTCTGCAGTAGTGGAGCAAAAAATTACGCCCATCTCGTTCATACTAAAGAAGGGATAAAACAAGTCATTAAATTCCGCGGGTTTACGCTCAGATTCCGCAACGGCCAGATATTAGACTTTAGATTGCTATCCAGAACGATTCGCGATTTGGAGGAAGGACACAATGTTGCCATAACGGAGCCTCATAAAATCGTGCGAAGAAACAATCACATCCTTACTACGACACAAACCAAATATTACAAGCTCGTTGTTACGAAACGTTTCATGAATAAACGAAGTTACATTTCCTACCCGTGGGGCTACTAAAAAGAAGTTACTACCTCTACAAGTTAAACATTGAACTGTTAGCGAGTGCTAGTGCATCGCCTACAACATGTAGCGTCGAGACCATCCTTCCCATTCACTGCTGTCGTTCCTTTCTCTAGCTGCCTCTCTACCAAACATATTTTTTTGTTTTGTTTTGATTTGTTTTGTTCTTTTTAGAATGGTTCTTTTTTAAACCTTTTTTATTTTTGTTTATTTTCATTATTATTTTGTTTAACATTTCAATCTTTTTTATTTCTTAACATTGGTTTCATTTTCTAAAACCTTTTTTTTCTCTTTTCAACAACTATTTCTTCCTAGCCTTCCCACTCGCTTTCATCATAGTAGTCAGCTTCTTCTATTCCTATAAGAAAAATATTAGACCTTCGTTTTAGTATACAACCTATTTCCAATGTTGAGAGGGTAACAAAAAGGCCATTTATTGTATCTCTACCTGCAGGCGAGGGGGGAGGAGGTAAAGATGCTGTGGAGGAAACTGGTGATGTTGTGGAGGGAGGAGTTGGCGGAAGCGAGGAAATCCTCGTTGGTGAAGTGGTAGGGATCATTGTTGCTATTGCTAATGTTGTTGCTGCTGTTGGCGCGAGGTTGTTGGGTGAAGCCTTGTGGAAGCTACAGATGTTCGGCGGGTTGTTGTGAAAGAAGTAGAAGGTGAAGAGGTAGCTGTAGCAGCAGGGTGAGGACTGGCGGAGGAGAAAGAAGTAGTTGTGGAAGCAGCAGTAGTCCTCGCCGGCAGTCTAGGCGTAGTTGTTGGGTTCGTAGTAGTAGCAGTAGCGCGAGGACTGGTGGAAGCGAAAGTAGTTGTTGTGGAAGCAGTAGTAGTCCTCGCCGGCGATCTGGAAGGCATGGTGGAAGCTATAGATGTTCGGCGGGTCGTTGCGAAAGAAGTAGTAGGCGTATAGGTAGCAACAGAAGTAGTAGCAGTGGTGGTAGTAGTGCCAGTGGTAGCAATTATTGCAGTTGACATCATTGTGGGTGGAAAGGAGAGGGCCGCCTCGTAAAACGTTGTCATAACTGTAGGTGGCCCCGTTGTGAGTGGTAGCGACGGCAGGTCGCTCCTTTCCACCCACGTTGTATTATTTCCCAATGGCATTGTTGGAAGCTGTGAGGGAGGGGGGGGGGGTGGTAGCCAATCAAAAGATGTGGGCCGCCAGCCCGAAACTCACCGCCAAGCAAATTAGCAGCCGTTGGAGTCGTAGTATCAACTATTTTGCTGTAGAAATATTAATGGGAGGGGAAAAAAAGCTGAGACTAACTCGGACAGGGTCAGCGTACGCAGTATGAAACTCTTTTCTCTCCGCATCGTTCGCTCCATTCATTTTGTTTAGATTAAGAGAAGTCGAATTTCAAAATAGTCCGCCAAAAGCCGAGCTAGTTTTGAATGACTCCCAAAGGTATCTATAAAACCGCTTTCGTATCGCAGCGTTTCAGTGGGAGTGGTCCTAAGAGCAATCTCAGGTTATGTTCGTTTTCTCTTTGTTTGTTTGTTTTAGAGCACTTATAGGCATCCTTCCTAATGGTTTTCGAAGCCAAATGGTTCGAAAGGATGCGGGCAGATGGCACTCACCAAGTTTACAAACTATTCGACACTGAAGAGGCTTGCCGCATTTACGATGTCATTGAAGAATACACACAATGGTGGGACGATCTCCCTTTTCCTTACTCTTTATCCATCGGTCATCGGCTCCAAGCTTGCCACCTCGGTAGAGAGAACTGGCCTTCGTATATTATGAAAATCTATAACATGATAAAACACGTTTTAAATGTTGATTATCAGCTCTGTCACGTCACCAAGTATGCCAAGCATTTGGACAACTACGCCTACAGAACGAATATTTTTGCAGCTCTAGCATTAGGGCGAAAGCCTCGCACTGTTGTGTATAGGAAAATCGGGGAGATTGGTTGGCGTAAGATGAAAATATTTCCGGGCGAAGTTTTTCCTGCGAGGAGTTTTTCGACTTTTCCCCCAACTTTGCATACAGAAACGTGCCAGCAATCGACGTAGTGTTTAAATTAAAGCCCAATCCCGTTAAAAATTCCAACCCTTGCCCGTGCGTCGTCGCGACTAAAGACTGAACCTACAAAAAAAAAAGAAGAAAAAGTAGTTAGCCTATAACACCCCCCCCCCCCGACAGCGAGATGCATTATTCGGTTTTCTTTCCCTTTATTCATCCAACTTAGGACGCCAACTTCTAGTTCCGACATCTTTAATAAAATGGCAGTCACGATCGAATTTGGAAGATGCCGATCTCGTCCTGGTGAAAAAAGTCGCGAACAAACAACAGGTTCTTCGCTTGATCGGGCTATTAGACGACGAAACCGTCTTCTTGGGGCCCTGCACGGTCAGCGTGGGCCCTCACCACTACCCAATCCCATACCTGGCTGCCGACTACGGGGATGGCGGAGTAACTGGAGAAAACATGCTGCCCACGATGCCCCTGCTACAAAACGTTAGAGATTACGTAGGCAAACTGACTTTGCATTATTTCAACCAGGTGAAGGTGGAAATATTTCTCACCAGTTTCGACAAGCCGTGGTTTAGCTTCAGCTTTACTGAGGGCATCGATCGAGACGCTCCGATAATAATCTTGTGTTTGGGGATTGGGACTATCACCATGAAACACAACGGCACTGCTCCTACCAGACCTTGTATCACGACCGCTCTGGAACCGGGTTTCTTATTAAACATGCAACATCGTATGACCAGCCATTTACAAATTCACTTTTCCTCTTAGGTCGCTCTGCAAGGAGTAGTCTTAAATCCTGACTTTTACCAAAAGAATAGTGCCAGACGAAGAGGCACGTTCCCCCCCCCCATTGATTTTTCTTTTTTCTTTCTAAAAGCACGAACCTTCCCAACCGAACTATTCAGTCGCTCGTCCTCCCTTCGACATGGCGGGTGTTAACGTTAACGCAGACCTTTTTAACCATCATCATCCCTATGCCAAACGGTGTAAAGTTAACGTAGACCATTTTATTCAGCATCCCTACGTCAAACTGCGTAAAAATTTTATCTTCGCCTCGTTTTTGATCTTGAATTTCGTAGCAGTGCTGCTTAACAGACCCATTCCTCCTCTTTCTTCTTCTTCTTCCGCCCCGAAGCACAATTGGGCTGAGATTTGTTTGGGTGCCACGCGGGCCAATGGAACAGAAGAGGAGGAGGATGCCGTGCTAGCTTCCCTGAACAGGCACAAACTCTATCCATTCCTAGAAAAGGATAGTCTAAAGTCTTACGCCTCACTTTATTACCATCTGCAAACCGTCGCATGACCACTGCTTGAGTTATTCGGCCAGGGAATGGTGCCTCTTGCTGTTGAAATTCGGAGATTATGAGATCGCTCGATGAAAGAAAAAAAAATGGGAAATCTACATCCAAACTGTCTACGCATCGTAGAAGCCGGTCTGGAATATTTCTATTTCGTTTTATTCTACTCTACCTTACAACGCCACTCTTCGCTCTGGCCGCAGGGTGCTGCCGGAGATGGGGGAGGTTGGGATGGGGAGGGAGGATGTTAAAAGAGAACGCGGGTAGGTAGCTAGTTCATTTGAAGGTCAACACTATCTAACACTCTCAATCTCTCGCTGTCTTTCTACTAGTTCTCTCACTTTCTTTCTACTCTCTCACTCTTCTACCCTAACGCAGTTCAACACTATCGTTTCCGGCCCCACTTCTTCGGGCAAAACGAGCTGGACTCTGAAACTGTTAGACCAGCTGGACGAGATGACGGATACCAAAATCGAACAGATACACTGGTGTTACAATAACTACCAGCCGTGGATGGAGAAATACAGGGACAAGATTCGATTTCACAAGGGACTTCCCACGACTCCCGACCGTTACGAAGCCTTGGTAGAGTAACTATCGGTGCTCGACGACCAGATGCAAAACGTGAGCAATGCCGGTTGCAACATGGGCGACTGGTTCACTTGTTTCGGCCACCACAACAAGTTCAACATCTGCTATTTGACTCAGAATCTGTACTGCCAGGGCAAGAACCAGAAGACGACAGCCCTCAACAGTCAGTATTACGTCCTGTTGTGCAACTTGAAAGACAAGTGCCAGATAACCACTTTCGCTTCGTAAGTTTACCCCGACAAGACCAAACAGTTTGTGGAGGCCTACGAGAACGCTATTGGCCTAAAGGATTTCGGCTACCTGCTGGTGGACCTGCATTCCAAGTCGCACGACCTGACGAGACTCAGGACATCTATATTTCCTGATGAAGCCCTTTGCATCGTTTATTCGCTCTGAGGACGCGAGATGGAAAGGGTACGCAAGCACAGCGTTCTGCTACAGACGTTGTGCAGGATCAACAAACGACAGCGAGCAGCTTTACTGAAAACCACCGACAAGTCTCAGATCGACTGCCTGTCAGAAATAGCCTTGAACCTTCTCAACAACCGACTCCCTGTCAGTCCGGCAGCCAGGACCAAGTTGAAAAGAAACAAGAAACAGATCAGACTCATCGGCTCCTAGAAGGAGTCGTTTAAGGCAAGAAAACGGGCTCAATACCTAGTCCCAGCGGCCATATCCCTCTTGGGAGGACTGTTCAACAAGAAAAGAAGAAGAATGAGTCTGCTACGGAAGCTGGTGCTCCCGTCCGAAGACGAATATTAAATGAGTGGACACCTACAACAAAACGTGCACTCCAGAACGAAAATGGCGCCCGATGACGTCAATCTCAAAAACCACAAGCAACTGTGGCGCAAGATCTACAGCACAGCATGGACTTGAAGAAGCTGGGCCGTGCCATGGCTAGACCCATCAAGAAGAAAAATAACGTCCCTCTGGCCGTGGGAGACAAAATCAGGATATCCAACGCGAAGGGCAAGTTCGACAAAGCTTACCGAGGCATGTGGTCCAGAGAAATATTTTTCGTGACCCACGTCCTGGTGCCCAAAGGAGGGTTGGGGCAGGTTACAGCGAGGCTGAAAGACTACAACGGAAAAACCATCAAAGGCAATTCTACCTGCATGAACTTCAGAAAGTGGTTAAAATCGAAGGCTCAGACTACCATCGGGTAGACAAAGTCCTGAAAACGAGGGGGAAAGGACGCAAGATAAAGTACTTCGTTCAATTCGAGGGTTACGACGCCTCCTACAATCGTTGGGTTTCCGACAGAGACTTGAAGAAGCTGTGATGAAGGGAGATTCTTTCTACATGACTCTGCCGGCGAACGCCAGTGTGGACCTGTTTGCAAACAATGCCCTGAACGACTACACCACCAAACTGCCTCAGAGGGTGAGCCTGACGGGCAACAGGAATATATGCCTCGCCGAAGTGCAATTTACCAGGAACTAGAACAGCGTCATGAACTTGCATGTCAGAACAGAGCATCATGAACTTGCAGCTACGGACGCGCACCTACGACAAGTTTCTCAGGTTCGATATCGATGCCTACGCGGAAACCGAAGCGGCCGTTGCCGCCGACGAACCTGCGGTGGAGGAAGCGAAATTGGAAGTGGGGGATAAGAGGTTGGACCAGGAAGTGTTTGTTGTGGGAGTCGACCTGGTTAATTACAGGATGAACAACGTTATAAAGTTTCTCAACCTCTGGGTAGTCAAGGCACTCGAGCAACTGCTCATCATGTTCAGCTACGACAAGAACGCTCGTCTCGTCACCATCGTCAACAAGCTCCACGTGGGGCGCCATACTGTGCTTCTCTTACAGCCTGTCCGTGTTCCGGGGATGTGAAAGAAAAGACGGAAAGAGAGTTATTACGACGGAAAGAGACGGAAAGAGAGTTATTACGACGTCCTCGTGGAACCGGTTACGAAACATGGAGGAGGTCTCGTGCCCAGATAGATTATCAACGACCAATTCAACGACGGAGGGTGGTGGTTGTCCTACGTAACGCATCTCTCGACTCTGCCCGTCTTTCTACGCCAAGGATTTTATTGCAGAGGAGAAGAGATCGTGGCCAGACTAAACCGACTTATTCGAGACAGGATCGATGTCGAACAGTACCCGAAATTTAATTACAACGCGGGAATGAACATGATTAGTCTCGTCATGCCTAACCAGGTGTTGTCCCCCGAGAAACGTAACACCTCCGTAGAAATAATGTGCCTCATGATCGACAAAGCGTTGCTCAAGACCCTCGGTTTTCCTGCTATCAACATCGACAAATTTATCACGTGTGTCAAACTGGGCAAGGAGCGACTCGCCTTGAAGGTTCTGAATAGTAGTTTATATACAGCGACATTGTGAACGAGACTGTGGTGGGAGATGTTCTGGCTCCTCTGCTTCGGGTAGTTAGAATAGATGGGAAAACACAACACACAAAAATTTCACCAAACCTTACTATCGCCCTCTCGCTAGGCGTGATTTCGAAACGGTAAGGGTTTATTTAGTGACCGACGTGGGGGAAGAAGTGCCATTCAGTACGGGAGAGGTTAGCGTGACGCTACATTTTAGGCGACGTCCCTGATCATGAACGGACAAAAGAGAAGAGTTAGGAGGACTAGGCAGAAGAAAAGGGGTTAAGAGAACGCGGGCTAAGCAGAGGGGCGGGGCTTTCGGGATTAGCGCCCTTTTCAAAAAATATTACCCGACAGCTGAAAAGAAACCTTTCAACTTGCTTTTGCCTATTTGATGAAACGTCGTTAGGATCGGTGCATCATTTATTTGCGGAAGGGTCGACCATTGGACATGAAACGAAATGCGCACGCCCTACGTAAGATCGGATCCGTGGGTATGCGTCAGTCACTAATGTTCGAGAAATCAGATGGAGGGGCTCCTTACTTTTCTGGCAGGTGCATAGAACGCGGATCGGATTTCGGCAATTTCCTGGGTGGCGTGTTCAGGTCAGCTCTCCCCTTTATTAAAACCACTCTATTCGGAGTAGGAAGGTACGCGCTGAGAAGCGGCTCCAAGCTATTGGACGACATTCCGGGGGGGGGGGGGGCGCCCCCCTCCTGTAAGGAGGCGACCAAAAAGAGGTGGGACGCAGCTAAACGCGATGCTGTTGCGGTAGCGACGGGAGGACAGTCTGGAACAGGTCGAAAAAGGAAGAAGTGTTGTCGTCGAAAGAAAGGCCAGTCGGGAGGGAAACGGCATCGCGGCCTGGTTGCCCTCGTACAGCGTCGCAAAGCCCCTTCACGTCGTTGTCGTCTTTCAAGAAGTAAAGCGGACTTCTTCGACTAGAAATACACCCTCCGGCCCGAAAACGTTTCATTCAGAGGTCGTCATGCTGATGAAGCCGGACAGAGATTCGGTGACCAATACCGCCAAGTACCCCATCCGCCGCGTAGAGGTCAAGACTTTCACCATTCCCTCCGGGTCGCGACAGGGCAATCTCGATAATGTCGTGCTCGGAAACCTGCCGTCATTCTGTCTGCTGGGTTTCGTCTCGAACAATGCTTTCAACGGCGCTTACACCGCGAACCCATTTAATTTCCACCACTATAACGTCAACTATCTCGCCTTGCAGGTGGATGGAAAAACGATTCTGGCCATTCCCTACAAGCCTGATTACACCGACGACCTGTACGTGAGAAACTATTTTTCGCTCTTCCAGTCGCTCGACACACCGACTTCCGACTCGTCGCCTCGTCTCACATACACCGACTATCAGTTGGGCAATTGTCTGTACACCTTTGACTTGACCTCCAACAAAAGTCAGGGACAGTGCCACTACAATCTTATTAGGCAGGGAGCTCTCAAGAGTTTACGTGACTTTCAAGCAAGCGCTCACCGAAACCATCAACGTGATGTACATGGTCCACCAAACCGTTCTTGAGATTGATCAGTCCAGGAACGTCCTATACAAACACTAAAAATCCATGTAAACCCACAAACTGAGGGGCGCGGGCAGACGGCACAAGCAGCTCGGCCCTCGTTTCGGGGGCGTGTACGCTTCCGACCAGTTGCCCGAGACACCCACCCGAGAAGCTTACATCGTCAACCTGGACCTTACGACGAAACCTGGTAGCTACTGGGACGCCATCTATATCGACAGAAGGAAAGCGTGCGTGGACTATTAACAGCTACGGCTTAAAACCTCGAAACATACATATTTTGCGTTTTCTCAAGAAAAACTCTACGTTCAAAACCTCCACCCACTCGACCTTGCAGGGGCCTTGCAGCGTCGTATGCGGACAATACTGTCTGTACTTTCTATACCTCATGACGAACGGGCTGTTCACAAGTCGCGTATTAAATAAGTTTAATCCCATGGCGAAAGACGCCAACGACCGTTGAGTCATTAGATTCGTAAATAAACATTTAAAATTGCATACGACTGAGCCTTTCGTCGATGCTGACTGCCAACCAACGTGTAAAGCCCTACTCGCTGGGGGGGGGGGGGGGGGAGATAGAGATGTTAGTCGGGAAGTCTCTTTTTTTTATGTACACTGCTTTTTTAATATTGTGTAATGGAATCTAGTTTCTGGAGGCTAAACTCCAGCTTATGTACACTTTTAGTATTGTGTAACTCGAACTAGTTCTGGAGCCTAAACTCCAGGTTTTGTTCCGTTTTTAGTTTTGTGTAACGGGATCTAGTTTCTGGAGACTAATGCTCCATCTTTTTGTTCCACTTTTGGTATTGTGTAACGAGATTTAGTTTCTGGAGACTAAAACTCCAGCTTATGTTTTAGTTTTGGACTGACTCTTTTACTTGTAAAATAAAATATGAAAGTTAAAAAAATAAATAAAACCAAAGGACCACTATGAAGGAGACTGTCATCTTTCTCAATCCTACATGGTTTTACCACCATCCTGTAGGAAGAGCAAAGAAAAGTGTGGTCCGTGGAGGAGTGTGGGAACTCCGAGCCAACGTCCTTCTAGCGTGCGCTGAGATGTGCTATCCCCAACAATGATTTCCCCTCTCCCCAACAATGAGGAGGTTGTCATCTTTCACGATCCTTCAGGTGTAGGAAGGTCAGAGGAGGAGCCAACATCCTTTTCGCGTTCGTGTTGAGAGGTGAGAGCTCCAACAAAGGTTTCCCCTCATCAACAACAACAAGAACCACTATGAAGGAGACTATCATCTCTTTCAATCCTACAACCACCATCCCGTAGGAAGGCAAAGAAAAGTGTGGTCCATGGAGGAGTGTGGGAACTCCGAACCAACGTCCTTCTCGTGCGCGCTGAGAGGCGAGATCTCCAAAAAAGATTTCCCTCTCCGAGCCACAGACCTGCCTTCCCCTTTCTCCCCCCCCTCCCCCAGCACGCTACATGATAGCCTTGTATGCACATATGGTAGAGGGATGAACGTTCAGTGAATGAATGAGTGATGAATGAATGAATGAATGAATGTATGCATGAGCGAATTAATGTTGGTAAACCGAACACCTCCATACTTTATCGAGTAACTACCATCTAAATTATACAGGGTGTTCGGAAATTGGTGTCAAATATTTTGAGGGTTTGCTGTGTGATCAAAGATAAGAAGAAAAAGTCTTATAAACATGGGTCCGGAAATGCACCAGTCTTTAGTTACAGCCCCCCCCCCCCAGATTTGGGGTAAACAGTTCTTAAATACCTCGTAATGATTCACCGTTTCCATTCCAAACTCAGGATATGTGCCATATCATACCTGGTATTTCAGTACTTCATAATACAGTATTGGGTCGCACAACTTATCAGAGGGAGAGGTAATTTTCTTATGGGGGGGGGGGATCAAACGTGGGGGAAGAGAGGAGTAACTGCTTTGGTCTTGTACTTTAATGAAACAAATTGTACATACCAGAAAAAACACATCGTATCACATTACTGTGTGATTGAAAACAATCGAGAAATGAAACATCATTAAGTAAACAGAAGATGGCTACTCAAAGTTTTACTGAGTATCATTGCATTTGCGGCTCTGCTGCAATTAACTGCTATACGCATCCGCAAAAGACCTCCTCTCCAGAACATTCTGTGACAAGCAACTCAAAAAGATAAATACGACGGAAAACAAACTAAACGTAAGCGTTTTATCATAGTAGGTGCTCAAAATGACCCCCCTCTGCCTCGATGCAGTTCCGAAGCCGCTGCGCCATGGACCGACGATCTTTTAAGACTTCTAAGTTATTGTTTTTTAGAAGTTGGGTTTTCAAGGATTTTTGTCTTTAACACTTAAAACTACAAAGAATCTGAGGTGGAGATTTACCTCCAAATCAAAACCAAGTTTATGCGATGATTTTTGTGGAAGCTGGAGCGTTAGACAAAGGCAACAAACAAACAAACAAATAAGCA
>JAHWFP010024138.1:23574-41784 GCA_023313725.1 Lithobius niger
GGGGGGGGGGGGGGCGTAACTAAAGACTGGTGCATTTCCGGACCCATGTTTATAGGACTTTTTCTTATCTTTGATCACACAGCGGACCCTCAAAATATTTGACACCAATTTCCGAACACCCTGTATACCTCTGACTCTCAACACGCAACGTCAAAGTTAAACTATTCTCTTTCAGTCAAGATTGAAGAACCTGATGTTTCTTCGTGTCTCTTTTGTAATGTCACCTCCAACGCCTCAACACATTCCAGAAATAAAAGATACAACATCCTCGTTAAATGTTTTCTCTTTCAGTCAAGATGAAGAACTCAACACAATCCAAAAATAAAAAGATATGCACAAACATTCTCGTTAAAAGCTTTCTCTTTCAGTCAAGATGATTGGATGCCTCCTCGTGTCTCTTTTGTTAACACAAACTAAAACCCTAGGGAATGTCACCTCCAATGCCTCAACACATTCCAGAAATAAAAGATACACACAACATCCTGGTTAAATGTTTTCTCTCTCAGTCAAGATGAAGATCTCAACACAATCCAAAAATAAAAAGATATGCGCAAACATTCCCGTTAAAAGCTTTCTCTTTCTGTCAAGATGAAGATGAATTGACGTCACCGCCGCTGCTGTGCCGAATCTCTTAACATTGTAAACTATTTTAAGCTATTTTAAAATAAAAAGTAGGTTAATTTACTTAATGCGTTATCGTACAAAAATGGACTTGGTAGTCTTTGAACCATTTTTAAAAATATATAACTCTATATTAAAAGCGTTATGGCTGTCGCACATTGTCTTCCTCATAGGCAATTTTGGGCGACAGCCAGTTGGATGCCACAAAATCACCACCGCTGTTGTAAATACTGCCCCCTCCACGCTCGCAACATTCCCGTACCAATAGCCCTACGTGAGTTACGCCACACTAACGTGCACACAACATCCCATACTCCAATAACATTGAATCAGTTATGCCCCACACTAGCGCGCGCACAACATCCCATACTAACCCTCCAATAGCAATGAATCAGTTACGGAAAAGTTGTGTGTACCCAAATTTAGCATTATTTGTGTTAGGGGATAGTATAGAGTTACATACTACCGCGCAACTGGATGATACATTACTACTCATATCAAGAATTTATAGAGTTGGGGAGGAGAATTTGTGACCGAGACCCATACTGAAACGTCTTAGATACATTCACATTAGTTCAGTCTTAGTTTATAGAGGGCGCCACGTGTTTTATGTGGGAATTTCTACTCAGTTTTTAGCCTTAAATTAAACTAAACTAAACGAAACTAGCTTATATTTAATTATTATTTAGCCTAGCTTAGTTGTAATTTAGTTTACTTTAGATTTGGGCTGAAAAATGAGCAAAAATTACCAGATAGAACACGTGGCACCCTCTGAAAACTCGGACTGAACTAATGGGGACGAATCTAACGTGTTTCAATAGGGACTTTTCAGAGTTACAAATTCTCCTCCCAAACACTATAAATTCTTGCTCGTATGCATTGTTTTAGCTATGGCACATAAACGGTCTAAAAGAACTAATGACAAATTTCGGCCAGAAGGGTTACTTTTACGAAAAATATGAATAGAACATTTTCAGAAGGAAGTTTTATTCTAAACATAAATGGTTTCTGGTTTATTTTCGATCGGATGAACGGTTTAGGTACTGCATGTACAGCAAAGTTCGTAGAATGCTTTTCTATAGATAATTTAATTTTCTACAAGATCAGTCTGAATAAGATTTTTTTAAAAATTGATATTTAGGGCGATACAGGCAGAAAACCATTTTTTTGGAGGCCATTTTGCTTGTATTTGGCTGCCATCTTGGATTTTCGAGTGGCTAATGGGCTTTTTTGAAATAGTGGGTTTCAATGAGCATATGTGCCAACTTTCATGCTTGTTTCCAAAAGTGAACGATTTTTTACGAAAAATGCACTTTATGTGCTCCACTACTAGTGGTGATTTTTAAAATAATAATTTTAATCTTTGAGTAGATTTGCATAACAAATTTGTATTATCAACGTTTGTGTATTCAGAAAGTGTTGCAAGGGAAGGAACTTTGGCATTTTTGTTCTGTCAGTGTCGCTCTCGGCTGACAGAAAGCAACAACAGAACAAATCAATCGCATCAGTGTTGTTTTCGGCAGCCATATTGTCTAACCCAGTCACGTATGCTATTTTTCATACAAGATCTGGCCGATACTGTAGTAGAGCCTCTAAGCTCAAGCGTCCATACGGGCACATTCTGTGACATCGCACGTCTGTTTTTCTATCTCTGCAAACCCTGTAGGCAATACCGTTGTTTTTTAACCGATATTGACGGCATTTCAGTAGATCGCATTTCAAAATTTGCACTTCTAAAGTATGAAGTCTAGTGTAAATGTGAGTAAATACTTCCATTGCTCATGACGTAAACATTGAGAGAATTGTTGTGGAAGCACTGCAAACGCCCACAAATGCTTCTCTAACATGCCCAATAGGCACGATGAATTCACCGCCAAATAGCACCTCCGACAATCATGTCTGCTTAGAAATTACGAACCATGGATGGAAGAATCTGGATTGAAAAGGTTTCGAAAACCAGACGACAAACTCGCTTCATGGCAGCGTGGACTGCGCTTTCATTTCCTGTTATTGTCGCGTCAAAAGTCTTTCGGCTTGGAGCGGCGCGTCTCGTCTCGTCATGAGCAGATGCCGAGTTAAGTTTGCTGTCGAAGTCGCTTTTGTTGAGGACTCCATGGTGAGAGTGATGGCTTTCGTGGCTGGACCGAAAGAGACTTTCGGTTTGCAAGCATCGCGTGAATGAAAGCAGGATGCGAGAGGTAACAAGGAGCAGCTTTCGGGAAGCGGTGATGAAGTTCGTTGTTTCTTGCGGGAACGAAAGAAGGAGAACGCCGACACTGAGGAAAAAAGAGAATGGGCGATTAGATGATGCATCTATCCATTCGTGGATGTGAGGTTGCATGGTCTTGATAGATGGAGAAGGTCGGAGGATGAAGTCTTGTTCCGAGCATGATGATGGAGTGGTTAGGAAATTGAAAGCACGAATGCCAAATTCCACGTTGGCAGTTAAGAACCTTGAACAGTAGAGTGGCGGAGATGACCTGATGAATAAGGCGAAACTTGCAGCTGTGAAGAGTTAACCACAGAGAAGGGAACACTTGCTAACTGGAAAACTTGTATCTGAATTGTTAACAGTTGTACCAAAATCTGCAAACAGTTTCTTCTTTCCAGCAACAGTGGTGTCAGGATTCCAAATGACGGCAGAAATCCATAAACATTTGCGGAGTTGCAAACAAATGCATTTTACGGCGGGACTGGCAGATTTAATTTTCAATTTTTTTCTTGATTGCAGAATAGAATTGCCAATGCTGTCTTCAAGCACACAGCCTTTTACTGGTGGTTAACAGCGACGAGGACACTAGCCGGTGTCGGCAATGGACTGGCAGTACACTTGCACACGTGACGTCACAACGTAGGAGGAGACAGACTTCAAAGATGGGACAATTCGGGGAAAAAGGACATTTTGCCGGCCCCCAGCCTGGCCGGCTAAAAATGGTTTCTTTTTGACTAAAACATACTTAACCTGATAATTTTGCATTACATTCCTCGAATGTGATGTTCCCCTGGGGGTTTCATCCGATGCGCAGAGGCCTGCTTGCATATCCCACCGCGCGGCGCGGTCCTCCCTTATAAAAGCGAGAGCGTGGACGCTTTAGGCATTCATTTTACTCTCAATGTGTCAGGCGGTGAGGGGAGGCAGGGCGGGAGTAAGGTTAAGTATGTTTTAGGCAAAAAGAAACCATTTTTAGCCGGCCAGGCTGGGGGCCGGTAAAGTGTCCTTTCTTTATTGCCAAAACATATTAACCGGATAATTTTGCGTTATCAGGAGACCTCGTCAAAGACAGGTGGCGGGCGCCCCGGGATGCAAGCAGGCTTTACCCCAAAAATTCCTTATCTGGAAGTGAAAAATTCGCACTTCATTCAGAACAATAGTCGAGAAACAGGAACGTGGATATCTTTCGTAGGGATTGGTTGTCCTGAAAAGGACCGTTGTGTGAGGGTCTTGTTTCCAACTGGATGGGTCTTGCTTCCTTCATGGATTGGCTTGCTACTACTTCGTTCTGAGTGCTTAAGGGGGATCGACTAATGAACAGGCTAGTCCGTTTTCTTTTCAACCTTTTCGTCTGGTTGTGTGAGGCAGGTCGATGGATTCCCTCAAAATGCTGGTGTGTGAATCACTTCGGTTGGAAGACCTTGTCGTGGGTTGACTGTGGGGTTTGCCTTGATTGTACGAGTTTCTGCGTTGGTCATACAATTCCTGTGTGGTCCCATTGTTGTGGAAAGTCCGTTCGGATGTGAGTCAGTAAGGACAAGAAGGTGGTTCCTTTCTTCTGTCTATTTTTTTTTTTTTAAACGAGGATGTGGAGAGCTGTTTTGTGAAAGCTTGTGTCGGTCGTAAGTTGTATAAGCTTGATCCCTTATGGCCGCATGGTGGCGTGGTGGGCCGGGGAGTTGCGAGGGATATGAGGGCAGTGAGTCGTATGGCTGAGGGGAGGCGGAGCACAGCCGTCAGATGGGCATACGACATGGTAGATTCGAGCGACAGGGCTTGATCGGGCTCGTTGGTGTGAGGGTCGTGTGGGAAGACTTAAACGTTGGATGCCGAACGTAAGCCACGGTTAAGGAAGTGTCCGCAAGTCGGGACAGTAGGTATGGCGAATGGCACAAGCGTGTAATGCATCAAACGGGACAATAGTTTGATGGTTGTTCGGTCGGGATCCGGGCTAAAGAGATACTGGGCGCTAAGCACCGACAGGAGGCAGAGCCATCGGCAGTGCAACGACGTGTCGTGGGTGCGGAAGCTCCTCGTGGAGCCGGTGTATAGCCAGCCGTTGGCGTGAGAGTTTGCCAGGCCCGTCGCTTGGCGACACAGACGACGAGGTGTGCGCCGAGCTAGATGACAGAGATGGTCGGACGACTGGGATCGTTGCGGCGGGACGTCGAGTAGTAAGCGCCGGCAGGTGGCAGGGGCCACCTGTAGCGCCACGACGTGTTGTGGGAGCGGAACCAACTCCTCGTGAAGCTGGCGACAGCCGGCATTCGAGGTGGTTGTTGATGCGAGAGCCTGATAGGCCTGTCGTTGGCCAAGTTTGGTGTAAAGGACGTGAACCGGTGTCTTCAAGCCTGGTGTGGGTCGAAGTTAGGTTCGAGCTCCGAACGTGATCGTGGATGTAGTTGATGACGTGAGTCAATGACGGAATTTCAGGGAGCTTGGAGGCTGCCGTGAGTTGAACTCGGCAGAGCTGGGGCTTCCCGATGTGGCGGGAGGATGGACGACAGGAACACGGTGTGCTGGGCGAGTGGTGACGATGACGCTCAGAAACTTGGGCAGAATGTCGCCAAGGAGGATGGGGGTCCGAGCGGGGCGATTTAGAGCCGTTGTAATGATGTGGATGACAGAGTCGGTAGTTGATGCCAGACTCGGGCGCCAAGAGGATGTCGGCCGTGCGACAGGGTGCAAGGCGTGCGTTGTTAGACAGGATGTGCGTCGGGGACGACAAGGGGTTGTCGTCTGAGAAAGGATTCGAACCATTAGCGGACGTATGGATTGAGGTGGTCCGTCGTGAGGAAGACATGGCGGATGACGGGTGGTTGTCGTCGGCGGCAGACTCGGGTTAACAGCCGAAGAATCACCGGACATGAGACGGTAGGTAACGAATGGAAGGCTGAGCGAAGGAACGACAGGAGGATTGGACAGAAGAAGTGTCTTCAGGACCTCCGTGCCGTGAAGAGTACCGCAAGAGTGCGGGAAGAAGAATGTCGGTTCGGATGTGGAACGATCCCGGGAAACAACGGGAGGGAGCCATGGTGACTTCATTTTCCTTGGTGAGATTTTTTAGGCTGGGGGGTGGGGCTTTAGGCGGACGAAGCAGCCGTCATCGATGGCGGCTGAGACAAGGAGACGATAAGGTCAGGCAGCTTCCACTCGTAAGGTAGCATCGTTGGCACAATAATGCAAAATTTGCCAGGTATTGTATTTATGCAGCATAAAGAAAGCAGACCAGCACGGTATCTTCGACGGTTTTGAGAGGAGGTCCGAGCGGCAGAGACGAGTCGTCGGTCGTGTCGTCCGGAAATGAATTCTCCTTATCTCCGTTGGAGGGGGGGGGGGAGAGCAAGTGTCGTCGTGAATAATGTCTTGATTTCTGTTTGAGACGTGGGGTGGTCATGGACGAGACTAGCACCAAGTGATGGTGTGACACTCGCTATTTTTTTTTCCAAAACATGAGTTGTAGTCAGGAATGAGGCGGGCATCAGTGTGGACGGCAGCTAAAGACTTGTTTTACGTTTGAAACGTGGGGTGAGCCACGGTCGAACTAGCAGCAAGAGATGGAGACGTCTTTCGACTTGAATCTTCACTCAGGACATGGGTTTTTTTTTTTTGGCCACGTTTGGACGAGCAGCAGTATAGACAGCAACGGACGACTTGAGTTACACTTAAAACACCGGATTAGCTATGGACGAGACAAGAAGGAGAGCAGATGGCGTCCAACACGCTTCTTCACTCAAAGCGTGGGTTTTGGTCACGAATGAGACATGCAGCTCAAGACGTGGGTGGTCATGACAGGCGGCAAGGGGAGCAAACGGCTACGGTCTTGGTTTCATACTCAAACGTGGGGCTTAGCCACGAGTGAGACGAGTGGCAGGGCAGTTGACAGCGACGGATGATTTGATTTTGCTCGCGACGTGGGTGAATCACGGTCATGACAGGCACAAAAAGGTGTAGACGGCATCCGTCTTTACGTTTTACTCAAACGTGGGATTTAGCCACGAGTGAGACGTGCAGCAGTGGACAGCAAGTGTCGACTTGATTATCACTCGAGACGTGGGGTAAGCCACAGACGAGACGAGCGGCAGGGGGTGTAGACGGCTCCCGTTTTGGTTCTCCGCTCAAAACGTGCAGTAGTGGACAGCAAGTGTTGACTTGATTTTCACTCTGGACGTGGGGTTAGCCACGGTCGAGACAAGCTGCAGGAAGTGTGGATGCCTTCCATCTTGGTTCTTCACGGAAAACGTGGGAATAGCCACGAGTGAGACGAGCAGCAGTGGACAGCAACAGGTGACTTGATTTCCACTCGAGACGAGGGGTTAGCCACGGTCGAGACAAGCAGCAAGAGGTGCAAACGGCTTTGTCTTGGTTCACTCAAAACGTGGGTTCTAGCTACAAGTGAGACGAGCAGCAGTAGACAGCAACAGGTGACTTGATTTTCACTCGAGATGTGGGGTTAGCCACGGTCGAGATAAGCAGCAGAGGTGTAAACAGCTTCCGACATGATTCACTCAAAACGTGGGTTCTAGCCACGAGTGAGACGAGCAGCAGTAGGCAGCAACAGGTGACGTGATGTTCACTCGAGACGTGGGGATAGCCACGTTCGAGATAAGCAGCAGAGGTGTAAACAGCTTCCGACATGATTCACTCAAAACGTGGGTTCTAGCCACGAGTGAGACGAGCAGCAGTGGACAGCAATAGTCGGCTTAATTTGCGCACGACACGTGGGGTCAGCAAACAGCAGGAGGTGTAGACGGCTTCCGTCTTGGTTCTTCACTCAAAACGTGGGATTAGCCACGAGTGACACAAGCAGCAGTGGGAGACAAGTAGCAGTATGGATAGAAAACTGTTGTCTGATAGGCTGTGGAAACAGGAATAGTATTGGCTCTTTACTCGAACGAGGCCTTGAGTCTTGAACCTGTCGTTTGAAAACTTGAACGTGATGACATCGTGTAACCAAAACTCAGTAGCAAATCCAACAGTTTCCGGAAATCATCGTAGTCGAAAACAGGAGTAAGGCGTGTTGTCTGCAACACGTCACATCCGGGAATCTGGTGCGGGAAGCGGCTGGGAGGGCTAGCGCGCCGTTAAGGCGTGTGGCGGGCGGTTATGAGCCGTGCGTTCTCCGAGCGACAGAGAAATGTCATCGGTTGTGTCGTCAGGGAAAAGAACCCTCTTCACGGCCGGTGGAGACGGTGCGACAAGCATCGCTGGCTGGGCCGACAGAGGGGTGTCGTGCTGTCTTTGCTAAATAGCGGCAGCCGGAGGGTAAGTCGCGCCACATTTGTGCCCATCGTGGCTGGATATGGACGCGACCAGTCTTGAGTACGGGCATTCCGGATCGTAGATGAACACGGCGGCGGCGGCGGCAACGGGTAGATGACGCACGGTGTCATGGAGGATGTCTCCGCTCGTGAAGATTTCATTTAGCCTCACGGTAGTTTCTTGGCGGCGTGGAGATCGTTCCGTAGGGACGACAGGTCCAAAGGGGCAGTAGGCGGTGTCCGCTGTCCCAGAAGGAGAGGCGAGTCAGAAGGGGCGACACTCCGATGAAGGGCGACATCTGGTGGTGTCGTCCGGGATGGGCCTGCGGTGGCCCAGTGGTTGGGAGAAGAGCAGACGAAGCGGAGGCTTCGGAAGCGGCGTTATCTTCGGTGTTAAATCCAAACTCCGTACGACAGGCGAGGTGGCGTATAGACACCTCTGGAGGAAAATGAATACCGAAAGCGTCCACGCTCTAGCTTTTATGAGGGAGGACCGCGCCGCGCATGCGCGGTGGGATATGCAAGCAGACGTCTGCGTACCGGAAGAAACCTACAGGGGAACATCACATTCGAGGAATGTAATGCAAAATTATCAGGTTAATATGTTTTGGCAATAAAGAAAGAATTATTTTCATGACTTTAATTGATGTTTATTAAATTAATCTAAAGTTTAAAGTTGACTGGTCAAACTTGTTAACGATAAGAAAAGGCCCGAAAGCCCATGCAAGATGGCACCGCTGGATGTGTCTTTTGTTAGTAGGCCCAGCCAGACGGGAAGGCAGCTGGCACCAATTGTATGTTAACGGTGGAGCAGGCGGGGCAGGTCAGCCGGAGGGTCGATGGGCGAGATGCGTGCTGGTGCTGGTCAAGCAGCGTTGATACTTGACACATGATAGCCTCTTTCGGTTCCAGACTGATTAGTCATCAGTGTGGTGGTTGGTCGCATCCACTTGTTTCGTTTGCAGAGAAGAGCACGCCGTCATCCAGTTATGCGGCTAAGCTGTGAAAAATTCTAATCAGTTGCAGAGAAGTTGAAATGAACCGGCCTAGGTTATGAAAGACAGTGATATCAGCATTGGTGAAAACGTCGTTTTTGCGAAGTTCGTTGACTTGCTGTCTTTGATGTGGACAGCAGGGGAATCAAGCCAAGCCGGGAGGAGTGTGGGGTGGTAGGGTTAAGAAGCAGATGCCGGGCAAGTGGCGTCGAATGACGGCAGTTGACAATGGGGTGCAGTTAGGTAAAATTTGGCTTTCTAATTGCCGTATCGAAAACATGCACTACCTGTAAATTTTTGCATTTACAGTTGACCTCGTCACTCATGGTGGCAGGCACTACATGACGGGTTACGATCTGGCATCCCCAAAAGGTTTCGCCAACTTCGCACTTAGTTGAAAACCAATAGAAACAGGGTTCTTGCTTCCGTCTTCGTGGATGGACTTCGTTTCTGTTGTTTAGTACTTAAGGGGGAAGGACAACGCCTCTGGCATTGACAATGAATCCCAGATGGTGTAGTCTGTTTCTTGTCTTGATGTGTTCGTGAAGAAGTGACTTGTGAAGACGGATGATTTCGACAGGATGCAGCTTGAAGGATTTCGGCTATGGAAACTTCTTTGTGGAAGCCCCGGGGAGTTGACAGTGGCCTAGATTCTTGAGCTGTGCCTCTGTTGTTGTAGGCAGTTGATGTTAAGTTTTTCTGGTTGACCAGAGTTGCAGGATGTGGTGGTCTTGAAGGAGCTTCAGCTTTAAAGTCCATGAGGGACAGAACTGTGCATCTGGCTGTGACGAGTCTCAGATGGAGTGGTCCAAGGATTTGTCTTGTTTTGCAAATGAAGTTGATAAAGTCGGGGAAGGCTCGCGATGAATGACCATAGTCCAGAGGAGCTATGGTGGTTCCGATGGCAGGCTGGTCTGGAAGAGTTTTAACCGGCCAGCAGAGATGGACGAGTGATGAATGAGTTGCTGACCCGAGTTGGTGGGGAACGGCAGACATTCGGCTTGCGTTTGGTGTCTTGCTGGCTTTCGTGACAAGAGTTGTTAATCGACGGCGGCGACAGGTTTCGGTGTTGGCAGCAGGTGTCGTGTTGATGAAAGGTGATACTATGTTCCGTTATAGTCATGATAAGGTCATGACGTCTGGAACTGCCGGAAGAGGGCTTGTCACATGGGAAGTGGCCCCGAGATAAGAGATTCGTGTTGGGTTTTTTGTTGTGTTGGCAAAACCAGTCGGCTATCATGAGGAAAGCGACGGATTGACTGAACCTCAGGATCTGCTGCCGGAAGTCTAGCAGGCGGGTTGAAGAGACGGGGCTGTTGTCTGACAAGAGGCAATGTCTTGGTCTTGTCGATGAATTTGTTTCGGAGGGTTGACAAGAGCCATGATGTGAAAGACTTCTTGCGCTGAAGGCTTCGGATAGACCCAGAAGTAAATCAGGCTGTTGCCGTTGAATGATTTGAAGTGAATCGCTTTCCAGTGCTTCCTTTATGGGTCGGGCAATTCTACTGCTGAATATGTCATGTCAAAACGTTCAAAGTAACGAGTCAAGAAAATGTCGTTCCATGAAGCTTCGAGGAGCTTCTTTTGGTCGCAAGCTTGAGGCTTCTTTCGGGTAAAAGCAGAGGCTTCTTTCGGCCGAAAGCTTGAAGCCTTTCGGGTGAGAACTCGGACTTCATTCGGAGTAGAAGAAAGTTGAAGCAACGGTGAGGCGCCGGTTGAGGCGGGGGAAGGCGGTAGATGATGAGGCAACTTCATTGTTTTCTTTCGTGGCGAGAAACACGGAAGAGGCAACAGCAAGCTTTAGTTCAAGTTGATGGCCTCAATCAGGGAAAGCTGGACACGATGATGGGACGAAGGTCCGAAAGAACTGCCACGAAGGACCGCATGGGACAGCAGCAGGCCTCCCATGCCAAAATAGCAAATTTTATTTTAAATTTTATGACAAAACGGATCCCAATTTTATGACAAACTGGCATCTTGTTTTCACTTAAACAATTTAAAGACAATTTTTAAGCCACTTTTTCGTTTTTAACACGCCTAGTGACTTGGTGTTGGAGGTGGAGAGGAGGTGGGTGGTTGGACCAAATGGAAATGTGACCACAATTTTTCATGACACTCTCCAAGTTCTGAAAAAATCTTGAGCCTGCCCCCACCTTTTTTGTCTTTAACACGCTTGGTTGTTTTTTTTTTTTTGGGGGGGGGGGGGGGCTTCTGGATAAAATGAATCTACCACAAAACAAAACTTGTTAAGGATTCCCGCCAAGCTTTTTGGCCGTGTGAAGAAAATGCGACTTTAAATTTTTCATGACACTCTCCAAGGTTCTAAAAAAGAATCCAGAACCCCCGCCCACCTCGCCTAAGGTTCAAAATAATCTGACTTATTCCCTTGCCCAAAGTAAGGGTTATTTACTTGTGACTACTCAGGCTATCTGTGGTTGATATTCTATAGCCAAATTATTTCCAAATGTATATAAATGCGTCACACTTTCAATGAAAGGAAAGGCAGCTTTCAAGTTTGTTCTTGAAAACATTCAAAGATGTGGTTTTTAGACCTTGTTTGTATCCCTAACTTTTTTAGAAATGGAACAACAGAAGTTAGTCTTTAAAACCTTGTAAAAATACAAGATGGGTGGGGGGGCCCCCGCATTTGTCCCCCAAAACCAAGGAGTTTTCAGAAATCTGGACTTCCTTATGGGCCACTAGTGATAAAAGTTCATCCTCTTAGTCAGAAAAGTGGCAAACTCCCATCACAGCGGAAATTTGACAACATATCCTGATTTTATACTGTGCTCCTAGATGGAGAAGATTACAACAGACGCGTATTGAAAGACATCCACAGCTCAAAGCCCTAAACTCATGGAACGAAGTCACTACAATTGAAGCTCGAGGATTAAAAAGGATTTTCAATTATCGTCAGATCATTCCTGACATATTGACATTTTGAAGGAGGAGAAGAACTAATCTCCGAAAATAGATCTGAAATTTAAAATTGAATGTGGTTAACAACTGTGTGTGAAAATTTTATTGTGCTTAACAATTGTGTTTCTGCTAGGTGGAAAAAGTGTATAATAGCAAGATATATCCTCTTAGTGTTGTAACGGCGGACACTACGATGGCTTAGGTGCTTGTTAACGCCCCCGGTTTCCCGGGTTGACACGGAGTTTCAGTCAAAGGTTCTACGGTGTTTAATGGCATAGGCACAGTTTTGGGTTACTGTCCCAGCATGGGGGATGGAGCGTCGGGTCCTAATTAAAGGGGCCTAACCTTAATACTGTTGGTAATCACTGCCACCAACGGTGGAATTTAACTGTTTATAAAAGCTAAAATTAAAGACAGGCTACATATTTATTTTACACTGAAACAATTAATCGGCTAGTAAACGAACTGAAGTTTAAAACTCCTGGTTTTATTTTAACAACAGTGAGATATAAAAAGGCACTTTACATTTGGAAGTTCACTAGATCAGCTTTTGAAATAAAATATTTAAAAGCAACAAAACTTGAATTTACAACAAGTAATTTCACATTAATAAGACAAACAACACTTGTGTTTGAATAAGCTTCAAATTTTCAAGTTAGAAAAAGTAAGACTGAGTGCTCCCGGAGACACTCGCAAAATTGAACAGCCTCGGCTGGTAACAATTTAGCTGACAGTATGTTTTAATCACGCATGACAATCAACCGTCCACAATTATGTTTCTAAGTTTTCCAAGTACAAAGCCCGGCAATTTTACACTTAGGCATCAGTATCTTTCTTTCGACTTCCACAAAGATCAAACCGTCAGTTTAAGTTAAAAATCCATTTAAAATCAACTAGAAATCGTTGGTTTTTCGTAAGAGAACCACTCTGACGTTATAGAGGTGGGGGACCAAAAATGCCGACTATGGCGTCACCACCCATAATTTCTCCAAGCTAGAAGACTTTATGCTTAAACTTTTAAACTATAAATTTAGACTTGGGGTGTCCTAAATTAAACTTTCAAAAGCTACTATAAACATACGAACCACTACCATTTTGCCCGGCATGGCATCCTCGGACGTGACGCCTCCACTCCCGACTGGCGTGACCCTTCTAGCTCGAGAGATCTGTGAGCTGTGTTGTCTGAGCCGTAGAGGGAGGGCAACTGGGGCTTTTTATGCTGGAGCAGCAGATTTTCTCGACCAAAGTGCGGACGCCGAAGAGAGCTGCGGGGGGCTGATAGGCTGAGGGCCAGGGGAGAACAATGGATAGTGGGAGAAGTCGGTTTGGCAAAGGGTTTTGGTGCAGAGCCGTTTGAAGGAGTAGGGACATGTAAAGATAGGCCAAATTGAGTTTTACTCAAGTGAACTTTGGGAAAAGGCCTTTACTTTAAAATATTGACTATTGAATAAATATTTACATGCTTGCATCGTGAATAGGCTCTGGATAAAGCTTAATACTTGGGTTTGGGTAATGCCTAAAGCATTACTATTAAATTTAACAAGCTGTAACGGTAAACTGCAGTGTTACACACCACAACTAGGTGCGGGGGGGGGGGTTTCAGATTTTTTATGCAGTTTGAATTGCTTTGGAAACAGATCATTATAAGTTTCATTGGTTTAATAGAAGGACAAGCTACGAGGAACATTTGGATGGTCACAGTCGGAGTTTTGAGGAGAACTAAAGCAAAATTCTGGTAGCGTTTCTGGGGGCAAAAAAAAATATAAAAGGGTTAAAAAATAGTTAAATAATCTAGCTCAGTTGAATTTTATAATGCATTAACCCTTTCATCGCTACGTTTTTTTTTATATCTCCAAAAAAGTAGGGGTAAACTGGACGGGGCTCGAACTAGCAACCTGAAGGAGCTCTTTAACGTGAGGCACACGCCTCTACCAACTCGGCCACGGCTTGTTAAGGGAACCTAGTATTGTTGTCATTCCTGCATTGTTGCCCATCTCGCGCATAGTAAGGACTCTGTGATTTTAATACTTCAACCTGTGCTTGTGTTTGTCCCGAGATTTTCTCGGGCTTAGCAGTGAAAGGGTTAAGTTAATTTGGATGTTTAACGTTAAAGTAAAAGACAAAAAACGATCGTTGTGGAAATTTTTCATAGACGTTGTAGCTGTTCAACATAATAAAAAATATCACACTTGAAATGGTTGTCTGTATCCACATGCATGTGAGGCTAAGTACCAAAGGCAGCCCCTCCTAATTCACAACTAAGCTAGTGACTGTGGGCTTTTTGCCCTAAAATAGAAATAATAAAATCAAAATACAAAGATACAAGTTTTCAATAATGGCGGCCATGACGAAGGAGCACTGCGGTTGGTTTCGTGCGATTTTCAATTGTTGATTGTGGATCTTCTAGATTGAATTTTCAGATTCGGGCTTCCTCAAGAGGAAGATATTGATGAAGGCTATTAAATGGTGAAGAGTTTGGCAGTTTCTGTTCCTGATTGGAAAAATGGCTGATGTTTTAAAATCGAGGCATTTGGGCACTCAGAGAAAAAAAATTTGTTCGTTTGGCAATAAGTTTTTTTGGCTGCCTGCGTTTACAACTTTACAGTGTGAATTTATTTTATAGCACTTTCTAGAAATTTCTAATATTTCATAATCTTTATGACACAAAACCAAATTTTATGACAATTTTTTGATATTTCGATAAAATCAAAGAATTTTATGAATTGTATAACATGTGGGAGCCCTGAAGCAGGCAGTGGCGGACAAAGGTTTGTGGAGCTGTCAAAGAAGGTTGAAAGGGACATACACCAGACAGCGAAGGGCAAAGGCTTGGAGGCTGCAAATCTGGCTGGCGAGAGACAGCAGGCCAAGAAGGACACAGGTCTGTGAGAGATGTGACAATTGTGGCGAAGGACAGCAGGCAATGACGGGTGAAGGTTTGCAGGGCTGTCAAGGAAGGTTGTTGAAAGGCGGCAAGCAGCAAAGGACAAAGGTATGAGGCTGCAATACCGGCTGGCGAGGGGCCGTAGGATAAGAAGGGTGCAGGTCCGAAAGCTGCAGTGATGTTCAGTAAAGTATAGTGGGCGTCGTAAGGCTGTAGTATTTGCTGGCGAGGGACAGTAGGCCAAAAAGGAAGCTGGTCTGAAAGAGCTGTAACGAAGGTCGGCGAGAGGCAGCAGGCAGCGAAGGACGAGGCACGAAGGAGCTGCGATGATATTCGGCGAGGGATAGCAGGCAGCGAAGGACGAGGGTCCAAAGTAGCTGCGATGATGGTCGGCGAGTTACAATAAGCAGCGAAGGACGAAGGCTCAAGAGAGATGCGATGATGGTCGGTGAGAGACAGCAGACAGCGAAGGACGAAGGAGCTGCGATGATTGTCGGTGAGGGACAGCACGCAGTGAAGGACGAAGGTCCGAAGAAGCTGCAATGATAGTCGGTGAGGGACAGCAGGCAGCTATGGACGAAGGTTAGGTGGGCTGCTAACGAAGGTCGGTGAAGGACAACCGGCAGAAAAAGGACGCAAGTCCGAAAAAGCTCCAACGATTGATGGTGAGGGACAGCAAGTAGCGAAGAACGCAGTCAAGAAGCTGTGATTAAGGCTGCGAGGATGTGGCAGGTCGAGAAAGATGCAAATCCGAAACAGCTGTAACGATGGTTAGCGAAGGGCAGCAGGCTTCTATGGACGAGGGTTAGTAGCAGCCAGTGATGTTTGGTGATAAGCGGCTGAGCGGCGGAAGCAATGTGGTGCTCCGGAAACTGCGACGAAACTCGGCGAGGTGCAATGGACCGTGGCGGGCTTGGGTTGGCAGAGCTGCGAATGACGGTCGGTGGGTTGGCAGAGCTGCAAATAACGGTCTGTGAGGGACAGAAGGCAATCCGCACATTTCAAGCCTATCCCCATGTCCGTGCGCACCCTGCGAGCCGAGCTATTTGAAAAAGGACAAAGTCATAGAGGACTGCAATTCTGGCTGAACGGTAGCTGCATAATGGTTTGAGAGGAACAGCAGTCTATGATGGTCGGTGACTAAAGGCCTGAATGGCGGCAACGATGGCTGGCACTCCGGAAAACTTGCAATGACACTCGGCAAGGTAGCGGTTGGCGGCGGCCGAGGGCTGACAGAGCCGTGAAAAACGGTTGGTGAGGGGTCGCATGCAGCGAGGAGTGAAGGATTGAGGCTGCAGCGATGGTCGGTGAGGGACAGTGGGTCTGACGGAGCAGGAGTGAGGGCCAGCAGGCCTGATGGAGCAGGAGCGACAAACAGCAGGCCTGATGGACTGGATGTGAGACGAAGGCAAGTCATAATGGCGTGAGAGAAGCTGGTTGATGATGAACAAAGACAGCCGACGGAGGTCTTGCAATGGGGACGGTGGATTTGCCGGCGGTTTCCTAGATCGTGCCATGAAACGTGAAAACTTTGTGTTGTGTGGAAACTTCGGTTCTTTCGAGAGGAAAGCTTGCGTGGTTGCTGTTTGGAAGGACAAGTCGAAGCGGGAAAGAAGATGGCGTCGAGCGAAGAATTCAGTCGTTCCAACTGGCGAGCCAAAATGAGTGAGCCAAAGGTTCTTTAGGTCTTTCGATATGCCTTCGGGTCTTTTGATTTTTTGGGACACCTTGAGCCTTTGGGTCGTTCTATCTTTCGGGTCACCTTCGGATCTTTCGGAACACCTTGATCTTATGGGTCTTTCATCTTTCAAGCCAACAGATCTTTCGGTCTTTTGGCGAAGGGCTAGTTGCTTGAAGCGGGAGAGAAAATGAAGCGATCTTTTTGGACGATAGCTTGAGGAAAAGAGATAGCTGGCTGCTAGCAGAAAGCTTTCATAGGAGGGCTGCGCTGCGCTGCGCATGACGCATGAGCAGTTTACGCAGCTGGCCGGATATGGATAGACGGAAAAAACCTCAAGGGAATTCCAGCATTGCAGGAATTGAATGTAAAAATGTACAGTTCGTGGATATTTTCAAAATGGCAATTAGAAATGAAAATTTTTTCTTTTTTTTCTGGGGGGGGGGGGGGGACGGAAGAGGAAGCATAATGCTACTACACGATTTCTGACCTTAAGGTATTTTTTGAGGTGGATGTGGGGGTGTGAGGAAGGGGGGGTGTGGGGCGGCGGCAGTTTCTTCAGGGCGGTTAATAGGCAATTTACGGTAATTGGTGACTTAGGGTAATTCACTAACTTATAATAGGTACTTAAGAGAACAAAGCAGCACTACACAGCCTTGACCCATTAGATACGGGTGTGCCCAAAGACACCCGCTGTTCTTATAAATAAACAGCTTTTCAACTAGTCAGTCAAAACTTCCAGCCAATTCCAGTAAAACTACAAAAAATGGGAGTGTAGGCCAGAACAGCAAAGGGAAAAACGAAAAGAGACAGATTTCATTCCTTTGCTTTAAGTGGCTGAGAAGATGATTTGTTTTCTACAAGTCAGTTGAATTTTAAAGTGCAAATGTAGTCTTTAAGGTTAAATTTATTTCCAGCACAGTGGGTAGGTACAGTATGCTCTCTACATAACAACCTAGTGCGCCAAAAACTTCTTTGTACAGAATTCTTAAAACGGAAGGTACTTTACAACTTCAATGAAGTGACTTGGAAATTCCTTATACAGAGTAGGACTGTGCAAAAATCGAAACTTTCAATTCTATTTCGATGTTGTCGCGATCGAATAGAATCCGTTCATTTCAAAATAGATTTATTTTCGATTTTGTGGAATTTTTCAATAAATACACTTAGCCTAAATTAAATTTAAAATACAAGTTAATATCAAATAAAACATTAACTTTAGTCAAAAATATTGTTAAAAAATGATTGATGGTTTTACTTTTAAATAAATTATAAAGAACTTGCAGATGTCAGTTTGGCTGTAGTTCAGAAGTATACAAGAAATATGTTGAGAACATTTCCAACGAATAAATTTTGGTGGTTTGAAACTTAAAACATAGCTAAATCTAGACACACGCCAGTGTGCGCGTCAAGTTAAGCATCAAACATCACACCAATTCAATTGTCGAGGTTGTAAACCATTGTAGCGCGTCTTATATCCTGAAGCATAGTTGGGCACATTTCAGGTACTTGGGCAAAAAATAATAATGCGGTACAAAAGCTTAAATTAAATTAAAACCTCAAGCCTAATCACAGCAAACAGATAAAAACCAGGAGCTTTCGCCCAGTCTTACTAGGCATTCTCAACTGCTTCTTCATTC
>JAHWFP010024143.1:3392-21397 GCA_023313725.1 Lithobius niger
TCACAAATAGCTATTCCACTTCAGAGCACATTTGGAGTTTAAAATCTTTGAAAAGAAAACAAAATTTTCCTTAATTTTAAACCTGCACACTTAAACAAGTAAAATGTTTTTTTTAAGTTGGAGATTAAACTCTAAGCATCTTTAGCCTACGAGATTATTTAACAATAATAAGAAAATTATTGCGTAAATACATACAAAAACTATGATGAAACTAAAAGCAAAGGTTTAAGAGCAAATTCACAAAAATACAAGTTACCACAATGGCATAATACATATGGAACAAACAATAAAGGCTAAAGTCTGTACACCAAACGTGTTTAATAAACTACAAAAATATCTGCTACCTTCTGTAAGTAAAAAAGAACTTAAAAAGCACTATTAGAAGCGTTGATAAATTGCATAAATATAAATAACTAATTAATATTTATTAGAAAAATATAATCACAGTAAAAATACAAAAGCCTAACAAAAATATAACTGTACAAGAAATTAAATGTGTAGATAAATAACCAGCACGGATATTATTTATATATTTGTTAAAGTCTAGCGCGTGCACTGTATTATAGCTCACACAAGTTTTCCTCAAAACTTACCAGCGATACTTCACTTTATTTCATGTTCATGTTCAGAAGACCATCTTCAGAAGGATCACCTTACAAGAATCAGTGGCAAAACGTTTTATGTTACACCGGTTTTAGTTCAACCACAGACAGTGATATGTAGGCACTGATGCAGATATTGAGTTTGGAAGTAATATAAAAAATCGTATTGTTGAGGAAAACGAACACAATTCAGGAGTGCGATTTGAAGGCTAATGTTTATTTCATGCTAATCAAGCAATTACAGTATATTAGATAAAAGCGTTTTGCATTATTAAGTATAGGTAAAATATAAGAAAGACCTAAAAATATTACAAAATCCAAATACATCGAATACAAATACATGGAATAAATAGCTATTCACATTCTCAGCGATGGTAAACAAAACAGCCAGTTTATAAGAATGCAAAAATAACGAAAACGAGTATGTAAAGGCAAAGTATGTATATTGTCGATAGTAAATACAATGGCAAATAACATCATTACGTCAATTTTACATGAACTCATTTTTCATCATTTAAGATTCCCGGTGAAAGTTGTTCATATACTCAGCCAATGCAAGTAATATTGATTTTTTTTGTCCCTCTAAATAACTGTAAACCAAAAATGAAGACTTAAAAAGATGCTTTAGACAATAATTATTGTTATTATTCACAAAGGCAAAGTGAAATCAAAGTTTTTTTTTTAACTTAAGGTATTTTAAGGATATGTAAGGAATATGATAAAAATATTATTAACGAATAAAAACAATAATTGCTGGATCATATGCCAACTGTAAAGTGTTTAGCTTTATCTAAAAAACGTTTAGCTTTCAGTTGCAGTACAGCTTCAACTGATGTCTTACGTTTCATGTCAGTCAAATGAAACAACGGTAATTAATGATGCCAGGAGGTCTGCGTTATGTAACAAATGTGAGTGTTCATGTTGTAATTGCCTCTTCATACTGCATCCCTTTCCATAATATTGAATGAGAAAAAAGCTGTGGGTTTTGTTTAATTCCCAGTACCAGGTAAATTTACTCTACATCATCAGAATCTTATTTTTACCAACTAACTGCAAAAAGGCATCAATTTTTCTGGCACGCCAGTGTCCTACCCTAGTCGCCCTAGTCGTCCTTGGCTTGAAGAGGATGTCTGCTTTAATACTTCAGCCTCGTGAAACGGGTAGCACGTAGAGGTGCCGCATGCCTGTACTAATCGTAGTACAAAATTTTCCAACCTGTCAATTGGCCTAAAACCTACAGCATATTTTAAAGATGAGTTAGCCCAGAAAATAGTTAGGATCAGTGGGTCCACATTTCTCCGCTCGAGGTCACACAGCTAACGAGAATTAAAACATGTGTTAATCTTATCAAAGACACTCCAACAAACCCTGCGGAGACTCTTTTATGTTAGATTTGCTATTGTGTTTTGCTATTTTGCTATTGTGTTTTGCTGTGTTTTTTCCCCCATAATCCCAACAGATACACCTGTTTAGCTCTCGTGCATACATTTTAAGTAGATAATGTGAACACTGTCGGATGAGCCCATCTGATTTTTAAGTCTATTTGCACGAAAAAAATCAGAGGATATAATTCATGAATGAGTACAAGAACTTGGGCTATGTATTGGTGGAAAGGCAAATCCTATTCAGTCGGTATTCGAAACTGCATCTCCTATTTTTCCGACTATTAGACTTTAATCATTTTAAAATCTAATAAAATCTAATAAAATTATTAAAATCTAGCCAGTCACGAAAATCGGAGATCTGCATTCAAGTATTGACAGAGGAGAGATATTATTTTACCAAGCCATAGCCTATAAGTTCCTGCACGCATTCATTAAATATATCATCCGATTTCTTCATGTGAACAGACTGAAAAATTAGGTGGCCACACACACACACATCTGATAATGTACACATTGTACTGAAATTGTGCTGAAATGTGCCTAAATAAGTAGGCACATTTAGCTTAACCCATAAAACGGTAGTTGCTACTCTTTTTCCAGTGCTGGCCCAAATATGTTTTAAAGAACGCTTTAACAATGATAAAAACAACAATATCTTTTCCGGCAGAAAGAGAAAAATAATTTATCGGAAGAAACAATGCAGAAGCAATGGTGTAACAATATTGCTGCAAAAACAATGTCTTTACAAACATGCATTGTACTTGGTTTCATGAAGTCATGTAATCGGGCTTGAGTGAAAAAGACGAAAAAAATTTCTGTCTGCTCCCGGGTAACGGAAATGAATGAAGGATGGTGGAATGAATCACAGGATACGTGGATTGAGTTAGCGAAGCAACCTTAGCGAAATTACCCATCTTTAAGAACCTGCATTATTTAAATTACACATTTCACTGTTATGGGGCAGCTGTGCTCCTACATTTGCCCGCCTTCATATAGGCTGTGCTGAAATGTTTTCTCCATCTGGCATTGTGCTTGGTTTCATGAAGTCACGTAATCGGGCTTGAGTGAAAAAGACGAAATAAATATCTGTCTGCTTCCGGGTTACAGAACTTACAAAGACACCAAAAATGCGCAGTCGGATTCAGTGCGAAAAAAAAAAAAAACCAGGCTACAGGACGTGAAAGACAACGTCTGGTAACGGAAATGAATGAAGGATGGTGAAATGAATCACAGGATACATGGATTCAGTGAGTGAAGCAACCTTACCGGAATTATCCATATTCAAGAACCGGAATTATTTAAATTACATTTTCACTATTATGGGGCAGTTGTACTCCTAGAGTTGCTCGTCTTCATGACGAGCTTTACAGATAGTTATTAAATAAAACTTAGGAGGCTCTGCGCTGCTTTGAGTCTCGGCATCTGGCAAATTTTTATTTTCAATATATTGGCTATGATCATAATAATTGTGGAAAGATTTGTGACCCTCTTTTTTCCACATTTCTTCCCCACAGTCTTGTGTGTGTCTTTTACTTTATTAACTTTTAATTGCAACATGTAACTCCAAATTCTAATTTGTTATATTAGAATGTACATATGTTTTAAATGTACATATTTTCATTGTTAGTGGATTGTTTCAATTTAACACACTCGTTTTGTTTACTTATATTTGCTATTTTTTCTTTCTCCACTCTCTTTTTTTATTTCGTAACGACAATTCTACTTCAGTCTGCGTCGCCAGCGTGGATTCCTGTCCAACGAACTTTAACTCTACCGATTTCTTCGTTTGAAGTGCAGCAATGGTAAACATAAAGTTCGTAATAGCGTTTCGTGCTTTTATAAAGATAATATTTACGAACTGATTTCATCATGCAGAAGTATGGCAAGCCCTTGAATCGGTGATAACGTCAACAGCTGATCAAAAATGGGGACGAAAGATTCATTAACATTACCATCAGTAGTCTTGGAAAATTAGGAGCGAGAGATGCTTAGGTAAAAAGTTAAGAATACAAATACGAGATTTCTCCATCGATAATGACACTACAATGGAGATTACAAAAAAAAGAAAGAATGTAATACCATCGATTATAGCAATAATTAATCGAAAAATTTCAAGCAATTTTTCATGGAGTGCAAAATAGATGGAAGTAGGGTAGAATTTCTTCTAATAATCACGTGACTGAGGAAACACTAGAGTTTACTGAATTAGATTTCGTTAATACTCTATCCTACAAAACTGTAGTATATACTCCTGGACCTAAAAGAACCGGTTTAGCACATCTTTTCTGGTAAAATTAGTAAGCCTACATATCTGTTAATCTATGAAAAGCCAACCGTGACATGACTCTAAGAGGAAGCTCAATCCATCCTTCATCAAGAACTAAGTTACTTAAGCAGTTTGCGCAAATTGGAGGTTTAAGAATTTTCACAAGACGAGACGAGTCAATCCAACAAACAACAAGTCAGTTTAGCTGCTGTTAAGAAATAATTCCCAACATACCATGAAAACATGAAATTCTACGAAATCAATGGAAGAAGTGTCATCCATGACTACACTTGCGTTGCATGCATTCATGTTCTTTCAGTGGTATTACGTCACGCAAAGGTATTTTTCTAACTAACAATCAGAAATTTAACATTTTGCTCACATTTTAGCGGCTTGGAATTTGTAGTTGTCGTATCATTGTGTTCTGCAATCGAGAAGTTAAAATTTCGAAACATAGAATTATCATGTTGTCGAGTGTGGAAAACTTGCATTATACAACATATATTGAGCAGATTAAAACACTGTTAACTGTAACATTAATAATACGACATATCACTATGTTAATGGTTACATTTACATTAGGACGTATTAATGATAACAATAAGTGGAAGGTATTGAGCTTTATCCTTGTTATTTTTCGTAAACCTTGAGGTTATTTAGATGGCTCCCTGTAAATTATTTGGCATCCCTGAAACAAAAATTGGAAGTGCAGTATTTAAGACATAACTCAACTGAATCAGGCTTTAAACGTGTAACTTTAGAATAATACATAAATCCATGCACCTGGTCCTGGAGGAAATGGAAACAAAACTTCCTGTTGGCTGTAAAGCAAAAGGCGAATTTCTTTAGTTTGTCGCTTAATATTTAAACAATTTTTATGTAGAAATATTACCTGGTGTTTTTGCGAGGAGTGACTGGGACAGACTTTCCACCTCGATCTTCAATATAGGGCTTTCCTTTAAATAAATTTAATAAATATAATTAATTAGTGTTGAGTAATTTAAAGCATTAAAATGAATTTACCAGTCAATATTAAGGGTATCCATGTTTATATCCCCATTCCCGCCCATTGCTTCAAAAATTGATTTTCACATTATAGGCACTATAAAACAAGAGCACGGCGAAGTCATCTGGATTGTCTGGAAATTACTGCAGCAAGAACACTTGTTGTCTTTCAGGATTTGACACTATTTTCTCACATTTTAAGTCAGTTCGTCATTACTTAAAATATGACATGTTTAAATAATAAAGTAAATTATTAACCGTACACAATATCAAGGTAACTTCCTGTGGGAAGGAGACGAGTTACAAAAGCACGTCAGCAAGATTATTTACTTAGGGAGTGTTAGGACATCCTTATTTTGTTTCTAAGTCAATTAATGAATTTACAGGAGTTGTAGATAATAATAAGGATGAGAGATGACTGGA
The DNA here is from genome assembly GCA_023313725.1 of Lithobius niger. Lineage (NCBI taxonomy): Eukaryota > Metazoa > Arthropoda > Chilopoda > Lithobiomorpha > Lithobiidae > Lithobius > Lithobius niger. The sequence continues at coordinate 9,074 of JAHWFP010024143.1, forward strand.
AAATGGATCTGTCGACTGTGCTGCAATGCTTTCCTAAAATTTATACAAATGTCCCTAGAATTTTTCTACTCCTTTACATCAACTTCACAGAAATCTAGTTGGGTTAAAATTCGTAACTTTCTTTGTAAATGTACAGTATATTTCAAATTACTAGGTAAGATGAGCAAAAATTCACCAAAAGTGCTCCAGACTGACGCACACAATATGTGTTCCCTCTGAAAGAACGTCATCATTGATCTTGTGTAACAGACATTTTGTATTCTTTTAGAAAACATCAATGTACTCCTAAGGTGAGCTTAATGTAACAAGTACCTGTTGCAACTTGCCCAGGTATGCTTTATTCTCGTGCAACAGAAAGACAGCATTCTTAAAAAAAACATTCGTATTAGTTTCCTAAAAATTATCGAAGATGGATCGAACTTCAGCAAAGCCACTCCAAGTGCATTTGGACCACTCTGCTTCTGCAGACCAACGCTTCTCATACTCATTGATAAAAGCTTCTATTTAATTTTTTTTACAATAGACCCTATGCAATATTTTTCCATAAAAATTGCTAATCATTGAGTGTATCTGTCACCAACTGGAAGGTACAAAATCGTACACCTCTTTCCAGGTAGCCAATCATGACGTCATTTCGAGTATCAAATACTAAGAAGAGGATGGAGCGAGTGATACTTCTCCATCAAAAACTAGCAAGCAGAACACTCAGCTTATAGACAACTGTTTGCAATATTTAAAAAAAATTACCAGGCTGGTTAAGAGGTGCTTGAGAAGGAATTGCTGCATTCGAATAACCTAAGAAGAAAGAGAAACAAAACTTTTGAATGAAACTCTTTGTTATTTACTTATTTTCTTATTATTGTTTTTTTGTATTCATTATCTTTGAAGTGAGCAAAGACATTTGTAGCGCCTAACACATGGTTCAATTCTTAGATTTACCATATTTGTTGAAAGAATAGCAATGGGAAGAATAGTACAGTTAGGTGCAAACCGGTGCTCTGACTGTTATACTTCCGAGCAGGCCAGTTAGCAAAATTTTCTGAAATAGACATGGTGTCGTTTACAAGATAGAATGCATGGGTGTTGGATTGAAATTGTCTGAGATATGGCGTTCCTGTTGTTGTCGGTCTTCAGTCTTGACTACAGATGCTGGACGAGCTGATAAGTTTCTGAGATCATGCTGATAAGTTTGGTAGTGCCCAAACAAGGTTCTCTTTCTTATAAGCCGTCAAATTATTTACTTTGGTCAACATTGGTAAGTGGTCTTACCACTCAGCCATTATGATCACTAACAGATAATATCTAAAATGTAAAAGATTACATATTAGAATTGAACGCGTTACATCTTGTTTAACAAAGAGCAGAAAAAGTCGCAACATTCATTTGCAGCAGTTAAAGCATATCGATCACATCAAACTACAGCTAAAGAACACAATTTTCAGCATCAAAAGATTTAAGACTGCAACGGCCGCCGTATCTGCGACAACTTTAATCTAACACCCAAATATTCTGTCTTGTAAAAACCACCGTGTTAAGTCTAGAATTATGTCTAGAAAAAGACCAATAACCAATAATATCATTTAAAGAACAATTTTAGAATAGAAAAACATTTTCTGAATAACTAAGAGGGCAGCTGGCTACACTACAAGCTGATATTAGTTTAGAATTATTTAGTAATGGCTTATAATTTTATAGGAATTTGACTGGTAAATCTAGATTTCTACACAATTTCTTGAAGGTTTCGTGCATACAGCAATGAAAAGAATGGGATTGAACCCAGGACCCCCTCTTTATTATTTGGCCACCGGAGCTGCCAGTGCAGAACTCCCCGACTTCAGGTTCCACTGGACCTTACAAACTGTTCAGATTTCCTCAGTGATAACATCTTCATGGAGCAAAAGGTACTCGCCAATAGAGTCCCAGTTTTGAGAGAAAAGTCTTTTCTTTCTTTTATCTTGTTTTCTCAAGGTCCGTGTACCGAGTGTCTGCTACAGTTAACTTCAAGATTTCAATCTTAAGTTCACCAGATTAGCGTAGACATTCAGCCAGCTTGTCCTTGGGATCGGAAATCGGACCATGGGGGGGGGGGGGCCGCGCGATGCCCAGGGATAATGCAAGTTATGCGGTGGTCAAGCAATCCAATGCATGTAAGCATAAGCACATCATAGACGTTAGCAGCACTCAAGTTGAAAATTGATTCCAAATTCACCCTCCAAGACGGCGGAATTCCGAGTAACAAATTCAGCATTTTATTTGTAAATAATTTGTTTGGAAGTAATTTTATTGTGACTTTTACATTTTAGGGGTAATAAACTTGGTTGCCATATATGTTACTGTTGCTTTTTAGGTGAACAGGCACTGAATTATTATGGTATGGGTGAAAATTAAAATTGCTGTTTTACTTATGTGTCTTGTCAGTGTGTGCCCTGTCAGGGGAAACCTATTTCTGAATAGTGGGAACAATTTGTACGCACTAAATTAGTTAAGTCGTTCTGTCTTACTATGTAACCAATAAGGAAAATGTGAAACTACTTACCAGCTACATCACCACCATCCACATTAATTTGGCTCTTATTCCATTCCTGTTTGTAAAATACAATACAATGTGAAAGCAAAATTTCAAACAGTATTCTCATCGCGATTTTATGTACTTGGAAAGAAGGAGGTTGCATGGAGGCATTATGGGTAACAGAACAATTCGTCCCCGGACATTTCGTCCCCAGACAATTCGTCCCAAAAAGTTCGTGCCCGGACAATTCGTTCTAAAGTTCGTCCCCAGACAATTCGTCCCCCATTTTTTATAAAAATTTAGAGTGTTTGTTTTGAGTTTTATTTCATAATAATTATTAATAATTCATGATTTGTGCTTCTTATACTTTTATTTTCGTAGAAGTTAAAGGTACATTTTTCCCAGTTAGCTTTTCTGTGTGGCTCGGTTTTACAACATTACTTCAGACGCAGCTAAATGTTGCAAAGGCATTTATCTTCCTATTTCCCATCGTTTGAAACAGTTTCCTATGTAAAATTCTAAAAACTATATCACGCAGGATGCTCGAATATAGTGAGAAGGTATGTTCTTTTAATTATGGCCCACATGTAATTAGGTCTACATTCGGGTGTGCAATTTGTTTTTTTCTGTTGTTTTATTTCTATTGTTTTAAGCAGTTTCTCATGTAACAGCATGAGTGGATAGATTGTTTGGGTGAGTTTAGGTCAGTAAAACCTGGGGTTAATAAATGCATACACGTTCGTAAGACGTGGGATTAAAAGGCGTCACTTTTCCGGCACGAACATGAACTGGCGTGGAGACAGGAGGCAAAACACGTGATTTCACCCCAGTCGGCCTCAGGTTGAAATAGTCGTCTGCTTCAGCGCATTATGCTCGCAGAACGCTGTTGGACGTTGTTACACATATGCCTGATGGAATCGCAGCATGAGTGGTATTTTTTCTTTTTCTTGGGGGGGGGGCGGCTTAAAACCTATGCAGCGTATTTTCAATGTGGGATATCCCAGAAACTAACTAAGATCAGTCGATCAATAACTGGCCGCATTGGGTTGCGACCCCCGAGAGATGGAACATGCGGTGATGTTATCATACGTAATATCCCAAGAGCTAATGAAATTATCGATAATTTTTTTCAACTCGAGTGTTTTGGCCCATTAAACTCACGAGTGCTATTTAGGCAGACATTAATTTCCCGAGTGCGTAGCACGAGGGAAATTATCTGCCAATAAATAGCACGAGTGAGTTTAATGGGCCAAAACACGAGTGTTGAAAAAAATTTGATAATTTCCAATAGCTCGTGGGGTATTTAGTTAGAGAATTTCACGTCATATTTCAGTATTCAGCACTCTAAATTTCGTATGCAACATTTACAAATTTTATAAAAGTCGCACTGCCGTCCAAATATCGGCGCGCCGATTGGCACTACGGCCGCCAGGAATAAAATTGATATTCGCCGCCGCTGAAGATTTTTTTATTGGCGCACACCTCCACACTTTTTACTTTAAACAATTCCGTAATAATAAATTAATAAATGCAGTACAGAATTTTATTTTTTTCTAAAATTGCAAGAGTAAATAAAAAAAAAAAAACAATCAAATACGGACTGTAGTGGAGCGTAATAAATTTCAAAACGGTGTCCAGAATTTGTTGCTAGGTTACGTTGACGTTAGGCCTAACGACACAGGCGGATTAACGGGTTTCGCCTCAAGCTTCCACGTGTGATTGCAGGTGTTGCTAGGTTACGGAAATGAACGACACAGTGGAGTATTTCGAAAGAAAGGCCTTCCGGACTGTTACTGGTAGGAAAATACATACTTTTATTTGATATGAATTCAACAAACGTATCGTAACGTGTCAACTGTGTAACGTTTGAAGCGAGTGACTGCCAAAAGAGTATCAACTTCTGAAAGCGCTCGCCATGGTTTGCACGGTTTAGCATTACGCTGCGTCGACCAATGAAAGCTGCAGGATATTGCCTAACTGATTTAGTGTTAAATTTAGCCAATCAACATCGACTTACAGTGATAATCACGCAGTAGCTTTTGAAAACTACTGCGTGATTATCACTGTAAGTCGGTTGTGATTGGGCGAATTTAGTACATGATCAAGTGACCAAATTTCGGTCAGGGAAATTCTCATGGACAGTCCATCGAGCCCTACGGGGTGCCTCTTTTATGTCTCTCTTGGTAGAATCCATCTATATCGACACGCTAGGGGCAGCAATTTTAGTTCAAAGATTGCATCTGGAGGGCGCCACCAATTCTAAACGCGAAATTTGAAGTTTGATAATTGCCGGTCGTTGGTCGGTTTTTAGGTTCAGCAGCCTTTCAGAAAAATGTAAGGGCTCTTTTTTGTTATTTATTGTTCGTGGTTTGTAACTTCGGCTTGGTTAAGAAAATTGTGAAAAAAAATGGGGGATGAATTGTCCAGGTACAAACTTTGGGACGAATTGTCCGGGGACAAATTGTCGGGGAACGAACTTTTTGGGACGAATTGTCCGCGACTTAGCATTATGACTTACCAGGGTGTGGGAATCAAAATTAAATCCATTAAGAGCTGATGTAGCATAAGGACTTGGATCGTCTGTAAACCAATGGAACAGAATGTTAAGAAAAGTAAACTGAGAAAACTCTCTGGGCTGTTCAGTATTCTTCATGATGACACTGCAACATGATGCATATGATCATAAACAAACAAACATAAAAAAAAAAGAAAAAAACGAAACGTTACCATCAAATTGTTCTGTTCTACGGTTCAATGTGGAATAAAAAGATGGTGGATAGGACTCCATTCCTTGCATGGCCATCATGTAATTGTCAAGATGAGGATCTTGGAAACCTGCAAGGGAAATTCAATCGCAATAAGTTGCAGCTTTAAACACTTACGTACTCAAAATAAAACAATATACACAAATCACTGAAAATTATCTAAAGTAAAGAGGGAAACAGCCAAATAGGAAAATAACTATACAGTAGAAATGACGTAATTCAGTATGCCAACTTTATGCACTTACGTTTCTTCAGAGGAACCTGATCCTGGATTAAAACTGGCAACTCAATCCGCTCCCCGATCACTGGCATGTTGCAATTCTCAATATTCCCACTCCTCCTTGCTGGTGGAGGAATCGGCATATGAAGGCGTTATGTAAGTAATGTGGGGGCGTCTTCGGTTGCCAAATCAAATTCGGGTTACGCCACACCGATGAAACGTAAGTGCATAAATGTGGCTTACTGTAGTAGGTTATTTTAGCTTGTATTTCTCATTCTTTTACGTTTTCAGTTTAAAGTTTATTCAGTCGCAAAAAATGAACAGTTTAAGTAAATTCATGTGATTGCTGCAAAGTTACGTAGTAGTAAAGTAAACACAAAGCAAACATTAACAACGATATTTCATTTATTTTAGTTTTGTGTGTAATTTTCTAAGATAACTAATAGAAAATACGTACATCTATTTAATCACCGATGTTCATTTCCTTTAATAATGACTGTCTCTATGTGCTATACAATTGATTTAGTAAGTTATTATCTACCCCAAAACAAAACTTGTTAAGGATTCCCGCCAAGCTTTTCGGCCGTGTGAAGTCGTGATATCAAACGCCAAGCTCTTTCGCCAAGCTAATTCCACCGAGTAATACTTCGAGAAGGTTAAATGAAATATATGAAAGTTGCTTACTGCGCAATTTTCAATTATTTCATTTAACGTTTGAAGTCTTAGTCGGTGAGATTAGCTTGGAGAATGAGCTTGGCGTTTGATGTCACGACTTCACACGGCCAAAAAGCTTGGCGGGAATCCTTAACAAGTTTTGTTTTGGAGTAGATATCAGCTTTTTTGGTCCAAATTGATGAAATCCATTTGTTTTTCTTAGTAATTATCAGATGCAAACACCAATCTTGTTTTCTGGTCCATTTCCTTTTTTTTTTGTTGTTGGCTTTCGTTACATTTTGAGGACAGCAGACTACCTTTTTTTATAAGACAGCATTTCATATTAGTAATGAAGACGAACGGATTTATTTAATGTCCAGTTTGGCATTGTTGCACAATAATAATATTTAAAACAACGTAACAAACAATCAATTTGGTCGTTTGAAGCTTCCTAACCCTTGAATTATTTGACCAATTAGAAACGTCTATATAAGAAGGGCACATCTCCGTAGCAATACCTATAAAATGAGCTATAAACCAGCTTTATTCACAGCATGGAAGAATTTATTTTCTTGATACAAAAAAAGCGTTACTAGTAGCCAGTAGCCAGTAGCCAGTAGTAAACAATTAGGCAAATATCAACGTTATTCACGTCGTTTTTTCAACAAGAAAACGGTAAGCTGTGTACTTAATAGTTACTTTTATGTTGTCAGGCGACCAAAATCTCCCGATTACGAAAGTTTAAGCCTTTACTGTCGCATAGTTATTTATCCTCAGATGGCTGAAAACAGCCAAACTACCTTTGCTGTAAAGACACAACGTGTCTAGTGGTCGCCATGCTCATATATACATATTATCTGGATGTTATCGTTTTATCTTCCGATTACTAGCGTGTGTCTTGGTCAGATACTGCCGAACAAGCCAAAACTTCACAGCATTACGGCAGTATTCGGTGTACGTCATTCCGAAGAATTCATTATCATTATCTATTCCTTATAGAACCTTTAAATCATAAATCGAAAAAAAAATGTTACCGAATTTTCCGCAGAAGTATTCACATTATTACCACATTTATATTATTATCAGAAGTAATAACTATAACTGACTAACTAATACTAAATGTATTTTTGTATTTTTGGTTTTTCTTTTCATTTTTGTCATACTCGAGCTATTAAGAAGAATGTTGGAGCTAAACCATCCTTGAGTGATATGAAATAACAGAAAGTACAAGCACATGACGGACCGTAAGTGGTCGGCAATCCCAACTAGATTCTGGAAGCATATCCCATTAAAAATGAAACAAAAGTGTGAGGTTGGTTTGACCAATATGAAAGTGGGCCAACACCATCTCATCTCGGCGACAGCGGCAGCAAGCCCATTGCTATTATTAAGTGGCATTAATAGTCCAATACTTATTACCATCTTCTAGTCCCACAAGGCTTGCCAAGCAGCACACAACCTCATACATGCGGTTGGAAAGGCTTCCGAGAGAAGAAGGCTGCGATCCTTATCGAGAGGAATAAACAGGACGGAAAGCTGACGGCTCAACATGAGTAAATTAAATGCAGACTCAGGCAGTCTGACGTATAAGTCCAAAAGGCAACATAAATAGGTTCGCATCTATATTTATCGAGAGGAGCAGAAAGTGCCTCTTTCGCTCCTGCATCAGCAGGAAGTGCCTCTTTCGCTCCTGCATCAGCATGCTTATTCCCAATTATCCCAAGATGGTCTGGAATCCAGCAAAAAATCACAGCTTTTCACTGGCCAACCAAGCAGGAAAGCAGAGCTTGGATTTGCCAAGGGGTTCTGAGGGATTTCGTAGGGTTTACAGTTTGCTGACATGTCTTATATTAAAAGCACAGCACGTCATGATAATGTTAGTCGTACCTTAAAATACAAATGAAATTAAACGTCCAAAATAAACTTACTTCTTTTGTGACGTGGTTTGTTGGGTTGTTTCCGGCAGATGCAGATACAAACTAAAATAAGTACAGTAATTAAGAAAACGACTAAAATGGAAGCAGCTGCCAAAAGGATCGTTGGATCAAGTGAGAGCCAAATGACTGTCCGCTCAGATTCACCCTCAGTCACGTGGTCAGGTGCAAGTGTACCTACAAAAAGTAAAAACCTGTTAGATGTATTAAAAACACACGAATATCTAAGTTTAAAAATGATCACATCAACAACTAACTGGGTGTAGCATGTACGAAACCACAAGAAATTCCGCAGAAAAAGGAAGGAAATGTTACCGAATACCACTCTTAATGCATTCTCTGACACCTATACCAGTACAAGCTCAAGAGTGCTACGTTATATTTCTTTAGGAGCTATTATTAGTACAGTGACAAGTAGTATATTTCGAAACGTACAACGCCAAGAATACGTTCATAAATACTGCAAATATCTGAACTGTTCAAAAGTACAGAAATTTAACAATATTTTTAATGGGTCAGCTTTAAAACACTACGTGAATAACATCAGACCATAATGACAACATTACATTCATTTATTAAAAATACAACAACTATATTGTCAGACTATCCATCTAGCTTGTACTATTCTGCTCAAAAGATATCTCCAGTCTATTTACCAATTAACATCAATGAGTCCTGATGTGGTTACTTAACGTCTTGCTTGATTCTTACAGAAATTTTATATTTTATTATGCATTTATATTCTATTTGTGTTAAGTTCTTGTATTTAATTTACATGTTGCTCAATTTTTACTGAACAATTATTTGTTTATTTCTTTGTGTGGCATACGTGTTATAGAGTATTGCTATTCTAGACCGAAATATATTAAAATATTGTTTTATTTTTAAGCAGAAGAACCACTCTCAAATGATTCCCCATCTATTAGTTTTGTGGAAAATAAACCAATAAAACTTCTTTTCTTTTCTGGATATCTTTTGGTTTTGGTTATGGGCCATGGTTAGTAAGTAATGACATTACCTCCAGTAGTAGTGAGTGTAGCACAAAAGTATTCTGCAATAGTAGGTCCTCCACTTGTTTGAACAGTAATCCTTACTTGATATCTCGTAGCAGGTACGAGTCCAGTAATGAGTAATCTCTTTTGTATACTGCTCGGTTCAGTTACTTTCTTCCAGGCTTCGTTAGGGGAGGAAGAGGGACGATATTCGGCCATGAAACGCTGAATGGGACAACCACCACTGGGCCAGGCATCCAAGTGGAGAGAAAGAAATGTGGGACCTTCTCGAACAATTTGATCCTTTGCAGGGGCTGACACGACTGAAATGACAGAAAAATCGCAGGTGCAAAGACTGGTAGCAGGTTAATATATCTGTAATACTATGAGATAAAGGATACTCAATATAACACCATAAAATCATTGATTAAAAATAGCTAAGATTTGGTAAGCCTTTTGCCGTGTCAGAATATTTATGCCTTTGGTCTCAAAGATCGAGGGATCAATACCCGCTAAGGCAGCCTGACGTTAAGTACAAAAAGCAACGGAAATAGTTTTGCATCTGTAATTATTTATCACTCATCGAGCCGATATGGCTTTTCATCCCGTTTATGACTTGACATTGACATGGACATGTCCATGGAGATGATGTGAGCAGGATTCGAACCAACGAACTCCGAAACGTAACTCAGACACCAAGGGAGTATTAGGTTGTGATCCGGAGGTTGTTGGTTCAAATCATGGTCTCATCATATCAGTGAAATATAAGTCCACAGTAAAGACTTGCCGAAACTCAGTTATTTTTAGTGTTTGATGTAGGGTTTTATGTTATTATGCTTTCTGATAATTTACATCGATTTGTGTGCATCGAAGTTACTACTTATAGTACAATGTATCTTTAGCTCGTACTTATGCTACATTTCAGGAGTTGGGCTAAATTGTAAATAAACAAAGTGTGGTTTGGCAGCTTCACTAAATGTGAGATCAGTTTATTTTAATGTGCCATGGTGGTGTACCAAGCGGACTAGCTAAATAATCTTCGCACCAATTCGACATGAATGGTGGGGCAAACGTTGGATGAATTGCAAATGGTAGACCATTGCAGTGATTGCTTACGGGGAATCATTAGCTGCTCATAACAAGCAAATTCGATTCCATTTTAAAATTTATTAAGCCACGTGATATTAGTGCAATTTGCCAACAATCAGTACCCTCCCTATCATAAGTCGAGAACAAACGTCGTCACTTTGACAGTTCTAGTTCAAATACCAAATGATGAAAAGAAAAATGTAAAGAAAACGATATCCTATAAAATGCTTTAAAATTGCGAGGCATTTTTGACAAAGTGAATAAATAAATATCTGTTAAGTATTTGCTTGTATTGTACTATTTACTGAAGGTACCATTATGAGCCATTTAATTCAGCATTCAATCATTACACATTACATCTACATTATTATTGTTGTGAGCTTCCGAGGGCTGTCAACATCATCGACAACAATTGCACATGAGAAACGTCACAGGAGTAGCTCTTCGTGTAATCTGATATGAAAGCTACCGATGAGTGTGCAATGGATGCATTCCAACTTTCGGCATGTTTCCTTCGCAGGATAGACATGTTGCCATCCTTAGACGGATGACTACTAACTGTAAAAATTCTTATTTATAATAAAATGTGTTAACCTTCGCCATCAGTAGTGATGGTGATAACTTCGCATGGTTCTCCAATTCCAATATTATTAAATGCTTCCATGTATAGTTGGTAGGTTGCACCACATGACAGATTGTCCAAAAAGTATGAATCTTGGTCAGATGGAAGTTCTCTTTTCTCCCATTGGCCACCTTCACGTTTAAAGTGGAGGATGTATCCTGGAATGAAAGAAAGACACCTTTTTTCATTAGTAAACGTAAAGTTAATTTAACAAAACTTTAATTTTTATACAAATTAGTGAAACGAGCCCACCTCGAACTGGATCTCCACCTGTCATTCCATGTTGCCATTTCAAGTGGAAAGATGACATGGTCTTTGCAAACACTCCAAGTTTAGGAGGAGATGGTGGAACTGTCAATATGACATGATGATTGCGGTATTTATTAAACAAGAAATACAAGTAACTTGTGTATTGTACTGATACCATAATGCACAATTTAATCTAATTCTAGACTGACTGATAGACGTGAGTGAACAGACAATCCCAGCTTGCATACCCAAGACTTGCAGGGAGTAGGTGACTTCATCTGAACCATGTTGATTCTTGAGATTGCATGTATAATTGCCACTGTCGTCTCTTTGAAGTTGACGAATGTAGAGTGTTCCGTCTGTTGCAACTTGAATTCTTTCCTGTTTGCTGATTGGCTGCCCTCTTAAACAATGAAATACCGAAATATGAAATATGCTCTTTAGTTACGACTCATCTAAGCATAGGAGTAGAGAGAGGTTTCGTAGGAATTTTCAACTGCCGTTGCCAAAGTTTTTTTCCCCCTTTTTTTCTCATAGTACCATGCGAGGACCATTTGTTCATCTCTGCTCAGGCTTTCTTGGACAGAATGCTGCCATATTGAAACCACCAGATTAGTTTAACTGATGGAACATTCCTAAATAAATCGTCTAATTTCTATTGAAGACAGAAATTAATGTCTCCAAAATGTAGAAAAACTATTACCTGTAGTTAAATAAGTTACGTCAAAAAGCCGTTTGTGTGCTTAAGCCTGATAAATCTTAATAAAGGTGTAGAAATTGAGATGAGCATTTGGCTTTGTCCCTGTGTTTCGGTCATGCGAAACCAAACCGTTGAGAGCGATGAATCAGAGGCAGGTCATGAATGACGTCATGTACGAAAAAGAAATTATATTTCCTAATTTATACCATGGAGACGTCCACCACGTTTAACAAAATGTATTATATCAGTATCGAGTAAGGTGCCTACTGTAATTGTGTCCATACTTTAAAGCTGAATCGTGTAGCTATTTGTCATACATCGAATAATCTCTGCTTTTCTTTCACTTGCTGTTGATTGCAACCAAGGGAATGACATCAAGATCGTCTTGTTTAGTGATGAGAGATGAAACCTACCTCGCACGTTATTTGCAAATCTAACCAAACACCCTCTCTTCCCATGATCTAAGTTAGAGCACATAATGACATTTGGTGAAATTGGGGTACAATGAATGAACCCTTCCTAGACATGAATTTTAGTTTCAGCATAAGCAATGCAAAGATTTATTAAACACTGTAAGAACTCCCCCCCCC
>JAHWFP010024143.1:21497-32516 GCA_023313725.1 Lithobius niger
AATAATAAAGAGTTTATGAACCTATTAAACGAATCAGAGCAACTATCGTCATAATTTCCATAATATTGCCATAACATCAATATATTTATTTTCAGTTTGGGCGTAATAATCTTATTGTTTTCTTGTGATTTAAGTGTGAACGTCCATTTTCAGCAGAATTATGAACTTGATTCTTTAATGGAAGTTATATTTTTCAGTTGCAATTAATATTACTTCTTATGTTTGATATTATTTATGAAATAAAAACACCCTATTCCAAATAAATACACGTTATAGAGAGAAAAAATATTTTCCAAAGAGTATCCTGCCCACTCACCAGCCAAATGTTAATTGAGTTTTTAAATTCTAGGTAATGTAGTTAACATACAACAACAATATTTCATTTTATTTTCGTATCTATATAATCACACGTTATATTGTTTTTGAGGAAATAGGTAAAATTTGTTTCCATCAGTCACTTTTTACGTTTACGTTTGTCATTATGTTTCATGCATACAATTAAACTTATGTCAGTGCATGAGTATACGGCAGAAGTCAAATGAAGAATCTAAATTCTAATGTAGTTATTGTTATGGCGCTACTCCATTTGTTAAATTTTGTTTGTCATAGCTCATAGGTAAAGTGACTTATTCCTTCTTTTGGGTGATTAGTTCTTACCCTAAGAGCCAAGTCTTCTTTGGTGGTGGATTTCCAACAGCTTGGCAAGATAATGATAGGTCTTTCTTCCATGGAGTACTGATGACGTCGTCAAAGGAAGCAGATTTGGCTGAAACTACAATACAGAAAATTATCATTCCAGTTAAGGTAACTAATCGCTGCAAGAAAAACAAAATAGATCGGAAATAAGTCAATTACACAATAATAACATAGTACATGTACCATCTATATGCACTTAACGTTTCACTCCACGGCGTGACTCAAATTTAACCAGTGAACCAGTTACGCATCTATAATCCCTACCATACCACATTTACTCATACAGTCAGTTTAAACGAAACATACAGGCGGCTTACCTTATTACTTAGCGTATAATTTTGCTATTTGTTTATTTCCGACTAACAATTACAGAATTGTGTTGTTACATTTTTTAATGACGCAGGTAAATATCTAATCTTGCCTGCGCTTTATAGCGTTAATCCATTCACACTAATATTTTCTTTAAAAATCATATCGTATTTTTTATTCCTGCCTCTCTCCTTAGGAGTAATCTACAACTTATTCTTCCTAACCACAGGTTAGTAACAATAATATTGTGGTAACAGTATTCCCGCTAGCACATTTACTTTGATCGTTTTGACTCCAGGCTGCAGCAAGACAGCGTTTACAAACTAAACATTAATTAAAGCGAAAATATGCAAATTTTAATTGTGTAATTTCTATTAACATTGGCAAGTATTAATGGGCGAATAGGTAAAATACACTACACTACAGCCACTGTAGTTAACATAACTAATGAAATCAGACTAAAATGTACACTAGTAACCTACCAGTAGGTCCAGTAACAGCTTGTGATATTATTTTGGATCGAGGTCCTTCTCCAATAGCAGACACAGCTGTGACCCAAACATCATATCGATGGTCTTTGTTGAGTCCCTTCACTTCTAATACCAAATCAGTAGGAGAAGAATGGACGAGGGCATCAGAAGATATGGCATCAGATGTACGAGGATTTGCATCTTTACTGTAACGAGTTTCAGAACCAGCCTATTGCAAGAAAATTACATATTATTTGTATAATTGGTAAATTAGTAACCAATTTGGAAATCATAAATACAAAAGTTCTATTTGAAATAACCTGTAAGCTTAATTTAAACAAGAAGTCAAGTGGTGAAATAGTTTAGTCATCCCGTTTAAATGCTTTGTACACAGAAACGTGTACATTCGAGGAATTATTGAACAGCATTAATATCGTAAGCATACAAGGACTGATAGCGACAGCAAGCTCAGATTGGCTCTTGGGTTCCTACGTCATGTGCTTTGGCAAATCGAAACGGACGATATATGTGTTATCATCTAACAGCTCATGCCAGAAAAAGGAAGATGAGGGGACGGATTGAGGTTTAATGGTGCGTCGACAGCTGGGTCCTTGGTGGGTTGCCACTGTACTCACATTACAAAGACCCTAAACTTAGATGAGCGCCATCTCACATTATGATTGGAAATCATTACAGAGAAGTGCAGGGGCAACGGAGACTGAATAGGTGCACTTCACTGTGCAGCAAGAAGTAGAAAATCCCGAGAAAAACCACGAAGCAGAAGTGGAAAAATAGCTAACTACGTGAATTCATTCACTACCAGTCCATCTTTCCACACGCAGTGAAGATTGTTGCCTATTGAGAGGGTGAGAGGATGAAGGATAAGTAGGGGGTGGGGGGTACGGGGACTTGAGAAACCATTTACCAACACATACTGTCTTAAGACGTATTACAGCTAGTAAAATATAAAAAAACGGTGCAAGCAAATCGCCTTTAAAATCAATACAACCAAAATCGTGCAACATCAATTGAGAAAAGTTGAAATTGCGTAAGGATGTTGCTCAAAACTCGTCCACAAGAGGGAGCTACTATTGCCAGTTGCACTTGGTTTAATAATTGGGTCTACGATAAAACAACAATATTATTAAAAGTTATTTTTTAAATGCGAAAAGGATTGTACAGAGAAGCAGTTTAATGTGGAATGTTACAAGTCGGTGTCTCATACAAAATTACAGACCTGTTGGAGTAAAATGCTGGTAATAAGGTGTTGGCATTAGAATGAGGTTTGAAGTTGGGGCTGACTTTAGAATGGTGTTTATAATTGAGGGAAGAAAGACGAAACTTTGGCAAACAGTGTGTGGGACCATGTGGACGCTAGCAGAAAATGCAGGATATGGAAGGCCAGGATCAAGTATCCAGGGTCGAGGCCAGGTGATATTCTGGTGGGAGCAAAATACGATGTATTAAGAATCTTGGGAATAGAGAAGGAGATGGAACTGAGCAGTAGTTGATTTTCAGTCAAATGTTGCATGCTTATCATAAAGCTACTGTTTAGTGTATGCTTGTTTGGTGGCCCATTTCTGTTAATTATTCAAGGATGTTTTTTCAAACGAATTCTATTGAGAAGCGAAATTTATATACATATTTCGCTTCTCATTAACATTGTTTGAACTATTTTTGAACAAAATTTTGAACTATAGTTGGTTTTAGTGGATCATTGCTTGCCGTGAAGGCCATGTCACCATGAAGAAGAATGATGTAGAAGAGTTATAGAACCATTGCTACCTGCAACTTACATAGATGTTTAGCAGTGAATTAGATGAACATTTTAATAGATTCACTGTATCTGTGATAATGACTTCTGATGAATCATTCTGTACACAATAATACAAGCTTCCTAATACAAGCTTTTTTTTATAATAAATTCTACTAGAAAGTACCTGTGCAGATATAGAAAGTGGTTAGGAGGCTACTTCAACGTGTTGTGAGGGAATACCTAGAATATTCTTTCAACATCCATCACGATACTAACTTTTCAAGTAAATTTTGTGGGAGTAGTGGAAAAAACTGGAAGTTATAGAGAACTGGAAACCAATGCCAATGCAAAATATTGAATGGAAAGTAGAAATGAATCACATGATTTAAAGGCATTGAATGTGACTTGTAAAAAACTGCAATGCAGTACATCTGAGGTATACAAGCAAGTGATCGACAGTATGCCTGCGTGCCCCCGTTTACGGCATCTCAGTTTCTACTGCTGAAATTGCTTTTGATTGCCTGCAATTCCTGAGATTCCGCTCCAAATTCCTTTATATTTTAGCGTTGCCCTGGTTCTGTACAGCTTTCTAATTCACATCATTATTCTTCGACAAAATAGTTAATTAGTTTGTATGATGATGACTTTGAGAGGTTATTTCAGAGCTATCCACTCTCAGATGTTAAAGTAGCTCCCGATCTTTACATACGACTACTCTGATATTATCTTGTTAGGGTCAATTGTCACAAAATAATGGAGCATGAAAGGGGTTGATGATTGAAGGCAATATGAATCACCCGTTTAAATCATAAACAAATCTGCTGAAGCCTACTCAGGCCAAAATTGGCTGTCTTTACTATCGAGACTTACTCTCCCAAACAGAAAGAAGTAGCTAATTGATGTGTAATGCCCTTCCTTGGCAGTCAGGACACTCTCTTGATTCACTCAATATTGTAATGTTTGTTTACATCCTTGCCTCCTTATTTAGAGAATTAGGACGTGTGCTGGTACGTCACTGATTAAGATTCAACGACATCAACGTCCATGCTATCGAGGTATCATACCCTATCTACATATAATTGCGGTGAAGTACGACAGCAAAGTTTACCACCATTACCATCAGTGGCGTTAACCAGTTTTGTGAGACAACAATTTATGTGCACGAGAAACATGACACCGCACATTGTCAACAATTTCGGTGAACAAGATCTATCATTACTGCCGCAAGCATGCATGGGCGTGTGGAATGTAACACTGAAAGCCAGTGAAAACCAAAATGAAACGATCCAGGATTCTAATTAGATCTTATGGTGTAAAACTAAATGTTGCAAAAACTAAATTTGAGGCTATAGTGCTCAAATTTGGGCGGTTGACACGATTAAATGATTTATTCATTTTAAAAATGCAAGATTCATGACTCCAGTTGAATAGTTTCAAAACAGAAAGCAACTACTTTTTGTTAAACAAACTGGGATCGGCCATCCATTGCAAACTAATTTTAGCACGAGGCGCCATCTGTTGTCGCCAGTGAAAACCTATAGAACAGTAACAAGTCAGCTGCAATGGTGAGTTAGATGAGAACGTATTCGAGCAAAACTTCATCGTAGATCGAAGAGATGGCGGATGCATGACCAGGAAAAAGAAGCAACAATGGAAGACCTGGGATCTCCTGGAATGCCCTCTGATGCATAATAAAAGACAACTGGCCTTGGATATGTTAAAAGTATTAAAATTAACGGGTAGGGGGTGAAGAGACTGGAGGAAGGTGATACACTAAAACATCATACCCTATACCCACTGGCAGTCCCCCCCCCCCCTCCAAGCTAGTTCCAGCTAGGTCATATACAGGGTGGTCAATAAAAATGTAGACGATAAAGAAAAGTAATAAATATTTTATTAATTGAGATTTTCATGTTCTGATAAGTCAGATGTATTAAGAAAAGTTGAAATTTTGTTGACATGACGTTGATTTTAATTCGACGAAGTAAACGTATGGTTAAATTGAGCTCCCTTCAATTTGACATATTTTGCTGTTCTAGTGCGCAGTTATTGTTGACAAACTGATGAGTGTCTTGCGTTGCAGCCCAAATAACCCTGCGAATGCTTAACTTGAGTTTGTGGATAGATTTAGGGTTAAGTTTGAAGGTGACCCCACAAAAGAAAAAAAAATACATTCTCCAAATGCAAATCGTTGTGGTCACATTTGCTGCAGATGAGGCGACAAACGCTTAAACGTTATTGTTTACTTGTTCTGAAAGTTCTGGTGCATATGAATTTTGTGTGGAAAAGGTTTAAGTTCTTTTTTAGCATTGTTAGCAGTGATGTTGAGAGGTCTTTTAATGTTGCGAGTTACAGATCGCCATCTTGATGACGTTTACGGACTTCTTCTCACACTTTCACGCAATCTATCCACATTACCAGGCGTACGAACTGTCACTGGTTCTGCATTATTGTTGGAAATAGTTCCAGTTTCCTTAAATTTATTTACCAGCCCAATATTGTATTTTGTTTTGGAACGCAGAAGTTTAAAAGTTGTTTACCACACTTACGTTAAGCCTCAATCCCCCCCCCCACTTACGTTGCATCTTTGTTGCAGATTGTGTTGTTGCGTTGTTGCATTGTTGCGTTTCAACAATAAAAACACGATGTTGAACAGTATACTGAACCGCTATCTTTGGAATGCTGCGGGTGTGAAATCAATACTGCAGAAATAAAATATGAAGTTTTCTTTACACATCTGACTTATGAGCACATGAAAATATCGATTAATAAAATATTTGTGATTTTTCTTTATCGTCTACATTTTTATTGACCACCCGGTACTACACAAGGGCATGTCTACTGCTAGACACTTGTGTCTTTACAGCTAAGACAGTTTGGCTGTTTCATTCACGTTAGGAAAATAACAATGCTACAGAAATGGCTGAATCTTTGTTTGATGAGAAGTTTTTGGAAACCTGCACATTTTGGCCAAAAATGCGATGATATCTTCCTTTATTTTTAAAAGGGTTCAATTAACAGCCGAATTTTTTACAGTTGAAAACCTCAAGAATTATTCCAGTTATTAAGAACAGTGATACGCATCATTGACCAGTGTCCATAATATACTACAGTGAACAACATTTGTGCATCACCTAAATGCAACATGACATCAAAGAGGATGTTAAATATTAGTCTACCTATCTAGGCTACCTACTCACCTGCTATCAGTCTGCTCTTGTGATTTTTATACTGATGCATCCTTTTACTTCTACTAGAAAATCAAACCCCTAGCCAAAATAATCAAATGAGTTTAATACGTAATTACTAACCCCTTCATCGTCGTCAATTGATCTGACATAGACGTTGTACTTGAGAACAGCTCCATTTGGTCTAGTTGGTGCTTTCCACGCAACGAGCATCGCTTCAGCTGAAGTTGGGAGAGCTTTAATATCACCTGGAGCACTAGGAACTACAAAGAACATCAATGATATGTTGGTAAGAGTATAAGCCTACGAATAATTCGATAAGTTGGCTAAGATATCAAATATGCTACTCAATATTACCATCTTCATGAGTCTTGCAGTGGACTGGTTCACTTTTAACTCCATCTCCCATGCGAGTCATTCCAGCTATTTGTACACTATAATTGGTATTCACTTCTAAGCCCTGAAGGGTCATTTTGGCCACATCTGTTTTCTTGGTGTGAGCTGACGATTCTGTTTTGAAAAGTAATGCTTTTATGGAAGGATTTTCAGGAAAGGATAGGTATCAACATACTAAACAAATTAGTGATAAACTTTTTATTTTAGGAAAAAACTTTGGAGTCAAGGTAAAAAGGGGAACACTTTTACAGTATATGATAAAGATGGTACCAGTATTTTGGTTTCAAGAATAGGGCAGAACGAAAAGCAGACAAAATATTTCCTTCCATTCCAGACGTACACCCAATGGAAGCTTTTAATAATTCCCACGTGTACATACGTCGGTGACGTGATTCGATCTTACATCCTCTTGGCTCGTAGGCTACACCTCTATCAACTCTTTTGTGATTTTCACACTTCACTCCCCTTCCCAGGAAACCTCCATGAAGCTCGCTTTTCATCGCTTAACGGTTATTTTGTCTTTTTTCGAGGCGAACTTCATGGTTGTGGAAGGCGTTAGTGGGGTGCGAAGAATGCTGAATGCACAAACCAAAATCAATCAATAAAAAAAGTCTTTCTCTCGTGTTTGATATTTAACATAATCGATAAAGAAAACATTGTATACTTAATACAAAGCTTAAATGCATTCCAACACACAAACCTGAAAGAAAACACATCAATTAAAAAAGTCAAATACTTACCATACCACTCGACAATGGGTTTGTAGAAAACCTTGTACCCACGTAAAATTCCGTTGACACGGTCAGGACGAATCGGGTCCCAGATTATATAAATGGTTTGCGTTGAAAGGGAGGAACAACGGACGTTTTGAGGGCTCTCACTCGGAACTGAAATTATAAATGGATTAACATGACGGATTCTTTGTCAAGTGAATACTAAAAGCAGGTATTTAGATATATATTTATATTCTTTGGTAATCTAAAATAGCAAAGAAATATCACTTCGTTTTTACCATCTTCTGAAGTCATGACAAGAACTTCTGAAGAGAGAGGTCCCCTTCCTTTGTCATTATATGCTTGAACAACAATGCTATACTGTGAGTACATCTGTAAGTCGGACACTTGATAGATGAGGTCATCTGTGTAATCTTCGGGAACATCCAAGTGCTCAAATGTATATGACTCATTAGTGCCTTTAATTTTGTATCCAACGTGATACCCACGAAGAATGCCGTTTTGAAGATGTTTCTCTGGAGGCTGCAAGAAAAATTTGAAATGCGTTTGAGAATAGATAAGTTACCTACTTTCTACTTGCAAATAATAACAATGATTGTAATTATCTAATTAACCGTACGAAAATTGGTCAAAAACAGTTGAAAATAGATATGTTAACTATTTTCTATCTGTAAATCTATAAAACTAAGATAGTAATATTTATTTGTTTGTGTGTGTGTGTCCGCAGTGGGAATCTCTATAATCCTTATTCTGTTGAAGTCGTAGTGGGAATCTCGATAATTTCAACTATTTTTTTTGTTTCTGTGTCTTTCATTAGAATAATTGTCTGTATAAGTAATGATTCGAACTATGTTTTCAACAAAGAAACACAGTACTGATGATGGAGTGTTTTTTCCAGTCACAATATTTTCTTGCAAACGGGATCTAGGCCCTGGATATAACTAAATCTAATGAAAGCTTGGGAGATTGCTAACGGGAAATCACATTATTTTCATGCAAACAGGAAATCACAACAATGCTCTACAAAACCGGCCATATAAGGGGGGCTGTTCGAGTAATAACAATGATTATGATGAGTATTTAACCGTATATAATTTTTAAGATGTTTGCTTTTTTTTTACAAATACCCAAGAAAAAATACTTCAATTTAAAGATAAGTGACAGTATTCGAAAGTATATATATTGTCTATGTTCCTGTTGTTTAAAAGAAGCACGACCACGCTTTAGTAATAAATTAACATTTTTGATAAAAGTGTATGCTGCGAGACATCTTTTTCATCTAAAGTTGGCCGTGTCTTCTTAAGCTGTCCATTGTGGTCTGATGACTTTTTACTGACTACAGAATACACGTAGTAAATCTTACAGTCGTGCAGGAATAACCCCTATTGAAAAGCCTCAACAACTATAAAATTAAATATTAAGTTTCCGGACAGCAAGAACTCGGAACTCGGAATTAAATATATATTCATGTATCTGAGAAATACAGTAATACTCCAAACTGCCTTACTTGCCAAGTTATCCTTAGGGATGTCTTGTCGATGGATTCAACTTGTATTTTTCTTGGAGCATCACTTGGAGCTGAATGGAAAATCAATAGTAACCATGATTCATATGCCTACTATAAATTATTAGTGTAATAAGAATGTATGTTTTATGTACGTTTAAGAAATATATGATTGCTTCTTGTGTGGTGAATGACTCCTACCTTCTTCATTAGTAGTAACCTCCACTCCACTGTTATATTCGCTAGTTCCCACAGCATTTAGGGCAGCGAGTCGTACTCGATACGTTTGTGCTGGAATGAGATCTTTTATAACTGCAGTTAATTGAGTTGGTAAAAGTGTTATATTGCGAAGAGTATCCTTTTTCTCTTTTATCTTGGCTTCATATTGTAAATGGACAATTGTCAATGGACTACCTCCACTTGATGGAACTTTATACCAGATCTGAATGCTGCGATTGCCAATAGCTTCAGCTTTTGTGATTTCAGGTGTAGAAGGAGGCTCTGGCAGAAAAAAAATCTTGAACATCAGAATGAACTGTGACTGTTTGGTACGGCACGGGCATGTAATACTTAAACAATAAAGTCATTAATTTTAAAATTACCTTGTACAATGAGATAAACTGAATATTCTGCCTTTCCATAATCATTTTCGGCAGAACACAAATAAATATTCGAATCTTGCTGTTTTACTTTGGAAATGGTCAACTCACTGACAGCAGAGTCTTGGGTAACATTACCTTGGAAAGTTAGTTTAATCCTGAAGAAATATTAAAATGCAAATTTCTACAACTGAATGTCTTATGAATAACGAAAAATGTAACACTAGTATATTCTAACCTTTTATTGCTTGCCAAAAGAACGTTTCTACTGTTGACTGTCCAAGTGAAATTAATTGGTAAATCGCCTTTGGCTTCGCAGCTTATCAAAGCGTTGTCTCCTTTGTGAACAGTTGAGTTTAACGATTCAGTATCAAAACGCACAGGAGCTGCAACAACAATAAAACGTCAACAATTTTCGTTACTGAATTTCTAAACCACAATTTATGTGTTGCATACACGATACTGATTTAAGCAGTTTTACAAAAAGAAACGAAAGACAAATAAATGTCATTTCTTACTATCTGCAAAATACTTGCCTTCATTATGTGCTAATCGTTTCAATTTGCTCTTTTAATTGCCCGGAATTAAATTGAAACTCCTATTTACTGCTTCAATCCTTATTATGGTGAGCTTAGCTCACTCTCTGCTTGGAGCGCTGGCGTCGCGCCTTATATCATACTGATATAGCGCTTGCCTGCTCACTTTTTGTTTCGGGCATGCGTCAGGAAGGACGTGCGCTGCTCTTTATTTTATTTTATGCTGGACTTCTCCGCTTTTCTCCACTCTTCTCCACTCTTCTCCGCTCTTCACCACTCTTCTCCAGGCGGCATTATGGAAAAGCAAGTTGACTTTCTTTTAGCCGCCGGGTTAAAATTTCCGAAATGTACCTGCCTGAAAACTCCTAACGATCTTCACCCTGCGTGCAGAAAGCATCGGGAATGTGATTTTGATGAAATTAAATGTGAGATTTGTGAGCTTCATGATGCTGCAACGATCAAGAAGATTCGTCGAACTTGGAGAAAGACCGCCACGAAGCGTGCACTTCTTGAAGCCAAGAAATACTGCTCCGCTGAATCTTCCCCTGCTTCGGCTCCTAAAACCCTACTCAAAAGGCGGCTTGAACTTTTAAGTGCCGATATCAGCGCTCCGATCGTTTTTCTCTCCGAGGACACCATTGCTCAACACAGCGGTAACCCTGTTGCCGACGCTAACCCTGCTTCTGTTGCGTTCCTTGTTCCCGCCAACGGATTCTTCTCCGTCCGGAGATGAGGTGGTTTTTTCTCCAAGCAACCTTGAACTAGTTGTCTCTGCGGTGCGAAAAGCCACTAAGGTTGATATGAACGTTATGCAGGATGCAATTCGATCTG
>JAHWFP010024143.1:32616-43626 GCA_023313725.1 Lithobius niger
TTGAGGCGTTTGAGAAAAAGTTTTTTTCATTTTGCTGGACAGTTAGGGCTGGAACGATGTAAAACTCTAAGTGTGGCCGATGATCCTAGCGTCGTTGCAGCAGCCACCCCGACAGTGCTGCCATCTACCGGAGTCGGGACTCACCAATTTCCGATCGCTAACGCTGAGCAGCTCAGCTCTCACGCTGTCGTTGCCGATGTTTCCGTACTCAAAACCGATGATCCATCGAAAATAAAAAAATCAAATGTGAGGATAAATCAGGAAAATGTAAGTAGTGGTAACGTTAGTAAAGGGTATAATGTGACTGTTCCAAAACAAACGGGCACGATCGAACCGGAGTTCTTGGGACAGAGCTTGCCAGTCGCTGTTGAATCGAAACCAAAAAAATGCGACAAAAACGCCGATTCACTTAAGCAGAAAAACGCGAATAGTGCTATTGGCTCAAGCTCAGAAATTCCTTCTGACCGTGAAAAGGTCGTAAAGAGGGATAAACATGTCACAAAAAGTAGTGCTAAGCACAATGATGCTCTTTCTAGGCTGAAGGAACAGATGAATCAGCTTCAGAAAGAATAAAACTCGTTGGCTAAAGGCAATGAAAAGCGTTCGAGTAAAGACGTTACCTCAGTTCGCCACTCGGATCATTCTAAGCGAACTGTTCCATCCAAAACTCACAAGAATTCAGGCAATAAAGTCTGCATTTCGCCAAGACTGGAAAAGACGTCTGAAGTGTTGCATCGTTTACCCACTGTATCGAATGGTGGTAGCCATAATTCAACGAAATGTCAGTCTTCCACACTTCGTCACGGTTCTCCACGGTTCTCCTCGGTGCGCCACAGTTCTCCACGGTTCTCCACGGTGCGCCACAGTTCTCCGTCTTTTTGTTAAGGCACAGCATGCAAAGACTTCCCGTGGTGATGAATTTTTGAAATACAAACACTTTGCTAAAAAGAAGTCACACAGCAGTGACTGTTCTTTTCATTATGGCTCTTCCAAACGATGCAAGGTGAATTTTGCAGATGCCGGCCGTCATGGAAAATTTATTGACGAATCTGATTATCCTGATGACTCGGATTCGGCTGATGATAGGCTTTCTCGAAATAGACCCGACAGTGCGAAATCTCTGCCTCGCAAGCCTACCAACACGGACATTTTTAACGAGGGACCGGATTTTGTTCCACGGGAGATTTTTTCGGCTGCTCTCTATCGCAACCTGCAGGACTCTTGCTTTTGCAAAGTTTTTGTTCCTCCAGAGAAGGACCCCCTTAATCCTCCAGCCGAGCCTCTGGTCAACACAAGTGATGTTTCTTTCTCTTCCATTAACATTCCACAGTCCGAAGTCACGTTTCGGCAACTGCTCAATCAAGAGAATCTTACGCGAAAGGATGAGAAGCCAATCGCTGTTTCGAAGCCTTTTCCTCCGCATGACCACAAACAGAGAAAAATGTTTTTTTCCGCTCGGCCGGTAAAGGAGCGCCGTCTAAACGTCGCTATGACACCTTCGAGGAGGCTGAGTTTGTAACTCCCGCTCAACCTATGGAACTCAATTCTACTCTAAAGACTCCTGCTTTCGTTTTTGTTCCTTCGGCTGCTTATGAAGAAAACGAGTCAATTCTTCGTTGTGCTTTTCGTGCCAATTCTCATGCGAAGATTTCTTTCTCTGTGTCTGCAGTTGCCATTCAGTCGCTGGTTAAAGAAAAGCCTGAACTTGCCGAACATCCTTTGATTCAGGATTTCAAGAATCTCACTAAGAGAGCTTCATCTTTTCAAAAGGACAGCTTGGCCTGGAGTGCCAGGTTGCTTCTCAACATGGTTTTCAGGCGACGTGACTCGGTCCTTCAGTCTGCCGTCAACACTCCTGTTGATGTGCTGGATCAACTTCGCCTGTTGCCGATCCACAAGTCCAGGGAGCTTTTCGGTGGCCAACTCCTCACCCTCGCGCCAGAACTTAAGGAGACAGCTAAACCTCCTCCGGCTCCTAAGCCATTGCCACCTAAGAAGAAGAAGTTCGGCACCTTCAACAGCTCTCGTCAGTCTTTCTCCGAACCTGCAGTTCAGCAGCATAGGGACCTGAAAAATCAAAAGGAGCAACGAAATCCAGCCACTCCTGAAAGGAAACGTCCACACTCGCCCTTTCCAGAAAACGCACCTTCACAATTTCGTGGTAGGGGCAGAGGATTTCGCCGTGGGAGAGGAAGTTTCAGGGGCAGGGGGAGGAGGCCTCGCTATTGACGCGAAACCCTCCCATCCTCCCCCTCTTCACCGACAGGTGGGGGGAAGGATACGAAGGCACTTCTCAAGCTGGAAGCGTATCACAGAAGACGCCTTCACTCTCTCGGTGGTAAAGAATGGTTACTGCCCACCCTTTTTGTCCTTTCCGGCAACAACATCGGAACCACCAGATTGGATCGCTGCAATTCCTTTCGACACGAAGCGAACACCCCAGGGTTCTGGAGCCTTGCGAGGGTGATTGGAAAAAAAGGAGGAGGCAGCAGGCTCATCTTTAATTAAGGTAGCTCAACGGCCACCTCCAAAAGGAACATTTCAAGATGGAAACAATTCAATTGATAAGAGAAGCACTTCAAAAGGAAGACTTCACCGTTTCCATCGATTTAGAAGATGCTTATCTGCATGTTCCTTTACACCACTCCATACATCACTTCTTTCGTCTGTACACGGGTGGAAAATCCTACCAGTTCACAGTGCTTCCGTTCGGGCTGCCTACAGCACCACACGTTTTCACGGTCCTTCTTCGTCTGGTTCTGGCTCACCTTCACGAAGCATGAATTCGGGCTCATGCATACCTGGACGACTGGCTGCTACCGGATCAATCCAGACAACAACTTCTGCAGCAAAGAGACATATGCCTTTGCCTATTCCAGAGCCTCGGCTTCGGCGTCCCCCTCCGCAAGGGGCGGCCCCCCCCCCCCCCCCCGAGGAAGTTCGTCTTCCTAGGAGCGTTCTTCAACACAGCGTCATTCACAGTTCGTCCTTCCCAGGAAAGAAAAGAGAAACTTGCGCGAAGCCTTGGAAGTCTTCTTCAATCTCAGGAGACCACTGCCCTGGATCTTGCTTCTCACATAGGTTTAATCGATTCTTGTGCGAAACTGGTTCCTCTTGGCCAGTGGAAAGCGAAGCCAATACATTGGTTTCGCAATTTGGAATGGGATCCACAGACTTCATGGGAAGACATCATCTCCCTCTCCAATCTTCCAGCGGAGTCCATTCAATGGTGGATGAATCCGACAAACGTTCAAGCAGGAGTTCCGATTCACGAGCCCACTGCGGACGGTCTTCTTTTCACGGATGCGTCAAACACGGGCTGGGGAGCCCATTTCAAAGGTCTCCAGGTTTCGGGAAATTGGACAGTTGCGGAGAAGGATTTGCACATCAACGTTCTCGAGCTGCGGGCCATTCGCTACTCGATTCTGGCCTGGAAGAACCACCTCAAGGGAAAGACTATAACTGTCATGTCAGACAACTCAACAGCAGTCTCCTACATCAAGAGAGGAGGTGGTACTCATTCCGCGTCACTGATGGCCAAAACCACGAAGCTCTTTGCAACTTGCGAACATCTCCGCCTAAATCTTCAACCTCGACACATCGCAGGGAAGTTGAATGTTCTAGCCGACGAATTGTCCAGGCAACATCGGATACCAACGACCGAATGGAGGTTGGACCCGAAAATTTGCCAAGCCCTGTTCCAGTTGTGGGGGAAACCGATGGTCGACCTGTTTGCCACAAGATTCAATACCCAGCTTCCGAATTTTGTATCCCCTTTTCCCGACTTGACAGCTTGGGCTACGGACGCGCTGACCTTGTCTTGGACAGGGATGTTTGCATACGCCTTTCCACCGTTCTCCCTTCTTCAAGTGACACTCAACAAGATCCGCCAGTCCAAGAGGGAATTTATCCTGATCGCACCTCTGTGGCCTGCAGCCCCATGGTACATCGACCTCAGGAAACTGAAGAAGGAAAGTCCAATTTCCCTTCCGTTGTCGGAGTTCATCTTAACGCAACACCATGGAAGGACGAACCACCCGTGCCCAGATATTCTTCATCTTCACGGGTGGAGACTCTGACGACCAACCTTCACTCCGATGGTTTCGCACCTGAAGTCGCCGGACGTCTTCTACACTGTCATCGTGCATCGACAATCCGAAATTATGAAGCTAGATGGAGAATTTGGTATTTTTGGTGCACTGAACATAAGTCCGATCCAATGAACCCTTCTGAAGCCTCTCTTTCATCATTTCTCGAACATCTTTTCAACAAGGGTCTGTCCCCGTCTGCCATCAAAGGCTACCGCTCGACAATCAACTCAGTCCTATCGTGCTTGGGAGTAAACCCAGTTATAGGCAGTAAAATCATTTCAAGTCTCGTTCTAGCGTTCGAGAACTCGAGACCCAAAACAAAACATCTTTTCCCCAGGTGGAATTTGCCGTTGGTTTTATCTAGCCTCGAGAATGCTCCATATGAACCTCTTCACTCGGCTTCTTTAATTCACTTGTCTCAGAAAACGGTCTTTCGTCTGGCCCTTGCTTTTGCAGCCCGTCAAAGCGAGTTGGCAGTGTTTTCCAGGGAAGACAACCACATCAGGTTTGTTCGGGACTGGTCCTCTGTTACTTTAACTTTTCCAGCTGAATTCAGAGCTAAAAATTTGAAGCCGAGTGTAGCTCCCAAGCCAATCATCATCAAAGCTCTAGGACCCATTGTGGATCCGGAGGGGACGGAAAGGTCGCAGTGCCCAATTCGAGCTATACGCCACTACCTCGATAGGACAGCGATTCCCATCACTTCGCACTCTACAGGAGAAAGACAAGTTAGGCCTGCTTCGCTTTTCCTGCAGATCGATTCAATCTCTGGTGAACTGAAACCGCTTTCCATGACACCAGCGAAACTTGGAAGATGGATCTGCGAAGTTATCAAGAGAGCTTATGAACTAGGCCCAAATCATCTGGACCTGCCTAGTGAAATTCGGGCCCATGAGCTCCGTGCATTGGCTGCTTCTTGGGCTTACGGATCAGGAACTCCTCTCGACGAGGTTGTAGCGGCATGTTCTTGGAATAACCGGAACACCTTCATCTCTCACTACTTGCGCGATACAAATGCTTCGAGAGGTGAACAGTCCATGAAGGAACACGTCGTCGCAGGGAGTTGTGTTGGCCATTATCTTGATTGAGCAAATGTGGAGGCGTCGGAGAAGCGCCTTCACAGTAGCAATTCTCGGCCACTTTGGTTATTCACATGCCTGTGAGGTGAATCTGTGCTTCACGAACTATAGTGCAACGAACACAGAGCCAGTCAGGGGATAATGGACACAGGGGAAACGTTCAGCAGCGTGATCATTTCTCTGCCGTCTTAGTGCATTAGTGCGACATTTAAAGTGTGCATCGTTAAACCTTCACACATAGGTGAAAAGTGTTTGTCAGGTGGAAGGCTGACATGTCATGGAATTCTAATGCAGTTCAAAATGACACAGAAAAAAGTGCGCATTTTTATGAACTATCACTTGCCCCCAAATGTAAAGTAAAACAAGTGTCTGATTGCGAAACGGGGAATGAGTCAAGAGGAAAGCTCTGCCTTTAGAAACAAGGTGGGTAGTTTTCTTGTAATTATTGATGATTTAGTTTTAAATAGATTAAGCTTTGTGCAATTAGTCTAAAAGGTAACCGAATGTGAGCTTAGCCGGGTTCGTGCTGTCCCTCCGACCAGTTTAACAAAGTCAGCACATAATGAAGGTTAGTATTTTGCAGATAGTAAGAAACGAAAATTTTAACACCGATTAAAATTAGTTTTTACTATCCTAAAATACTTACCTTCATTAGAACCCACCCTTCCTCCCCGCTATCGCAGAACCCGTCACTTCCAGACTGGAACATGGGCCAAAACAAAAGGGAGCAGGCAAGCGCTATATCAGTGTGATATAAGGCGCGACGCCAGCGCTCCAAGTGGAGAGTGAGCTAAGCTCACCGTAATAAGGATTGAACCAGTAAATAGGAGTTTCAATTTAATTCCGGGCAATTAAAAGAGCAAATCGAAACGATTAGCACATAATGAAGGTAAGTATTTTAGGATATTAAAAACTAATTTTAATCGGTGTTAAAATTTTCGTATTTATTGAACAAAGTCGACTGTATTTTTCTTATCTTAAAAAAATATAACAGAAGTTGGGTTTAATTTTTTTTTAATTCGTACGAATTCTAATTTTATCATCCCCAACGATTAAATTTTAAATAAATTCACCTCATATTGATGTTCATTTAGTATATAATGGTATTTCATTTCTAATCAGCAGTTGGCAAAAATTCAGTAACTATTTACCGTGAACGTCTAGAAAAACAGACTGACTCAGTCCTTTTCCAACACCGTTAGTCGCAATGCAAAAATAATAGCCTTCATCTTCTTCTGTCGTTTTCTTAATTGTCAAGGATCCATTTAATAAAATATTAAGGTTGGTGTTATCAATGGAACGAATGGGCATCCTCTGTCCGGTTCGGTGAGACCCTACAAAAATACGAAATTTACTAAATGCATAAAAGGTTGCTATGAAGTAATCCCACATTTGAAAGTAACCATCTTTAATCTTAATAGTCTAGAATCTAGAAAAACAGAATATAGCAGATTAATAGTTGTTCCATGCATA
The DNA here is from genome assembly GCA_023313725.1 of Lithobius niger. Lineage (NCBI taxonomy): Eukaryota > Metazoa > Arthropoda > Chilopoda > Lithobiomorpha > Lithobiidae > Lithobius > Lithobius niger. Next base: position 39,260 of record JAHWFP010024143.1, read on the forward strand.
TTTTAAGCTTTAATAATTAGTTGCAAAATTTGGGTGAGCTGAGGGCTAATGACAACAGTTGCAGCAACTTATTTCTGTGTGTGTATTTATAAATAGTGCAAAAGTACCAATAGCAGGTAGAAAAAACACTTGCGTGACTCTGCGGAAAACTACATTAAAAATAACATTACAACATGTTCAGCATGTTTTAGATGATTTTTAAGTGGACTTGCACTTAATATTCATTACTGCTATTGCAGTGGTTTTATTCGTCTGCGGTTTAATGTGCGGTTTAATGTGCATTTGAATTGAGTATTATTCAAAGTTGTATATGTTTTTAATAAAGCACTATTCGAAATTTTCGTTTTGCGGATGTTTTTTCGAGAGTGGGTCATTGCCTCATTTTAAAAGGCTAATTCCGACAAGTTACTTATAATTACGCACCTTTCACCTTTAGCCATTGTATTTGAGGATGAGGAAATCCTTCAGCTTGGCAATCTAATATGGTTGACTTCCCTTTGATGCTAACTGAGTTCTGTGGTTTAATTATCCAATGTGGAGGAACTAAATTGAAAAAGAAACAGATTTGTATTATTGTATTAAAATAAATTTGGTTTCAGGTTCGTAGCTAAATAGAAGTGCTTTCACTCATGTCAAACATTGCCTAGCATGAAATTGCAATTTTTACGTGATTGGCATAAACAAACTTTTCTGTAGAACCTGTCCTTAAATTTACATAAAATGATGTTTTATTTTTGTGCTTATTGGCCGAGCGAAGTGAAGCTTTAATACTCGACTAAACGTAGACTTTGTGTGTCTGATTTTATGTTTTGGAGACGATAATGTACGCAATTTTGTTCCGATTTATGTCAAGTTTTAATGATAAGAGAGTTTTGGTGCATTAAGGAACGAGTTCGAGGATGAAATCCGTACTTGAAATGTTTTAAGGGCGGGGCCGCAATTCGAGGTCGGGCACTGGGAAGAAATCATGTAAGTGGAGCAGCAGTCGACTACCCTGTGGAGTACTAGGCTGAAATCAAATAGGCTTTTGACCTATGACTATACTAGGAAACAGGTTGTGGGCCTATTGGAGGCGGAGCGGAAAGAAATTTATTTTAATTTGTATTTACTCTCATTATAATGACTTTGCAATACTTGCTAATGGCCCCTAAAAAGCTGGGGCTATATTCACTTCACTCGGCTACATTTTTGCTGAAGCACTTTGCTGGTGTTTTTTATCCCACATTTTGGGTTTTTTTTCATTTTAGGTAGGTTACGTTTCATATTACTTTTAAGATGCTTTCGTTTGCTCCCACATTTTGCTTCTATTTCGTAATCCGCAGCCTCTTTACGCCATCACTGCCGTGGTTAAACAGGCAAAGAACGTGCTACTGTCATCAATGACTGCAGTGTTTTTATTTATTGCAGACTATCTTTCCTAGATTTAAAATATTAACAATAAACCATTTAACTGCAAGCTCAACAAACATCAGTCACGATAGTACTTCACAATATTCAAAAGATTCAAAATATCTGCGGCTCCCTAGCTGCCACCTACAACAATGTTGAAGCGCACACCTCTGGCACGTACTGCAACGGCGAACGCTATTTTTTTTAAATAGGAATTATCACAATTGTAAGTCAGACGGTGTTAGCTTGGGTGTGAAGATAGCATTTAAATAATTCTAAAGCCTAATTTTAAGTCTAATTGTTATCTCCCATTTTTATTTCGTAAGTAAGAACAGTAGAGGCATTAGGCTTATTACTTTTGAGGTTAGGCCTTTTCATTCTTGCAAAAAGGGATGGAGAGTGCATTTTCCATAACAATCCAATAATCTTGAAATTATAAGAAGCCAAATTATTGTTCCGTGTTGCGATATAAACACATAGTCTGCTGGTACTCTCGTTTTATAAGAGCAGCCATTTAACGTTTCACCTTTGAGATTCCCGTTGATAGTGTCAACGCCACTTTCATTACCATGTTTGCTGAATTCCTCCCAGCATTATTTTTTTCACATGAAACGAATGTGAGTCGTTAACGAATCCTTCTGTTTTTCCCCCCATTTACTTGCCTTCGTGCTTAAACCAAATATTATTTCGTTGAGTTATGTAAAAAAAAAGACTGTTAGCTGTAAGGAAGCTATGATGATTTATTTTGGCGTTGTTTTTAAAGTTCACCAGCAGCACAGTGTGTGCTTCGTCGGAATTCCTTAACCATTCCGGATTACAAATTTAGAATGGCTAGTGTTAGATTGATAAATTCAAAAAATTGTAATTTCATGGACTATAATTGATCAATTTACACCAAATTCGAGATCAGCAACATTTTGGGCCATCTAGCAATGTGGCAAATTTCATAGCAATCTGCGCTTTGGTTTGGGCTCCACACAGACTAAAAAAGTGTTACTAACGGACCAACCAATTTTGCAATTTGGTGTCCGTTATAGGCTACGCTTTGCTCGCTCGCTCCGCCAATAAAAAAAAACTAATATAATATCATCTCTCGCTCGGCCAAATTAATGTGTACTCCAGAACGCTGTTATGCATCTAGTTCAGTGTCCGTGATTCAACTACATAAATTGCCGAGATAGTTTTATGTGTTATGTAGCCATAACAATATACATATGTCAGAAAGGCAAAAAATATTTAAAGACATTAAAGTATCGTTTATTTTAATTATGTAATGGCAGTTGACATGAACAGTTGTATAAGAGCATTATAATTTTTTGGTTCATGACACAAATTCTTACTTCATGTTTTTATTAATTTGGCCTATACTTATCCCTATTAATCCTTACTTTATTGTTACTCACACTCTTTATAGACCTTAAATAACCAGTTGATGTACTTCCAAACACGAAACCAGCTTGACAACTGGGTTTCCCTTGACAAACATATTTAATGCACATATATAAATTTTCACACCATATTGTATGTGCACTAAATATGTTTACCAAGGGAAACCCAGTTGGCTGGTTTCGTGTTTAGAAGTCTACTACCCTTGCCATCCTAAGTGAAGTTGATATAATGATTACTATGAATATAATGTGAACATATTATACCGTAACCTGTTGATAGAGACAAGTGGTATTTTGTATGAACATTTCAAAATTGCACTAGTTTAAAGTTTCACTGGTATGTACTCCTTTCGAGTAGCAATTGTGACAAAGAAACTATTGCATTTTACTAGATTATCTGCTGAATAGTGTGAACGTCAGCATAATTCTTTGATAAACATGTATAATTTCCAAGGTGTTGAGTGCTGACGGGGTCAACGCAGAAAGTAACTATCAACTTTCACTAGAAAATCTGCTGAAGGTTACGCAACGTCAGCATCATTCTTTGTTATACATGCATAATTCCCATTGTGTTGATTGCTTACTGGATCAATGGAGAAAGTAACTATTACCTTTCACTGGAAAAGCTGCTGAATATTATGCAGGGTCAGCATGATTCTTTGGTACACATGTTTAATTCCCACTGTGTTGATTGCTGACAGGATGGGGAAAGTAACTATTACCTTGCACTAGAAGATCTGCTAAATAGTATGCAACATCAGCATGATTCTTTGCTATACATGCTTATTCCCATTGTGTTGTGCTAACTGGATCAATGGACAAAGTAACTGTCACCTTTCACCAGAAGATCTGCTGAATAGTATACAAAGTCAGCATGATTCATTGCTGTAATGTATAATTCCCATTATGACAAATAGTGACTGGGTAAATGGAGAAAGTAACAATTACCTTTCAGTAAAAGCTCACTGGATAGTATGCAATGTCAACATGATTCTTTGCTATACATGTATATACATGTATAATTCCTATTGTGTTGAGTACTGACTGGTCAATGAAGAAAGTAACAATTACCTTTTACTAGAAGTTCTGCTGAATAGTATGCAATGTCAGCATGATTCTTTACTATGCATGTATAATTCCCATTGTGTTGATTGCTTACAGGATCAATGGGCATAGTAACTATTACCTTTCACTGGAAGATCTGCTGAATATTATGCGGGGTGAGCATGACTCTTTGGTACACATGTTTAATTCCCAGTGTGTTGACTGCTGACTGGATGGAAAAAGTAACTATTACCTTGTACTAGAAGATCTGCTAAATAGTATGCAACATCAGCATGATTCTTTGCTATACATGCTTACTCCCATTGTGTCGAGTGCCGACTGAACCGCTGGAGCAAATAAATATTACCTTTCACTAGAAGATTTGCATACTAGTATGGAACGTCAGCATGATTCTTTGCTATACGTGTATAATTCGCATTGTGTTGTGCTAACTGGATCAATAGATAAAGTAACTGTTTCCTTTCACCAGAAGATCTGATGAATAGTATGCAACGTCAGCATGATTCTTTGCCATACATGTATAAT
>JAHWFP010024143.1:43636-105877 GCA_023313725.1 Lithobius niger
GAATAGTATGCAACGTCAGCATGATTCTTTGCCATACATGTATAATTCCCATTGTGTTCAGTGCTGACTGGATCAATGGACAATACACTGGAATATTCATCAAAGTCCCGGATAGATACAGCAGAGTTCCCGGATGAAAGTGGGTGACCATCTTTGAGCCAAGTAATGGTGAGTGGTAAATCACCCCGACTGACGACACACGATACTCGTACAAACATGCCTTCCAGCAGAGGCTCAACAGGAAATGTAAAAGGTACGATCTTAGGAGGTACTGAAAAGATCAAAGAGAATTACCATTGACTATAAGTTGAGCAGAATGGCTGGTTGTTGCAGCTGAATTGCTGGCTCTACATGTATAATTTCCTGAATGACTCCGTTGTACTTTGTCAATGGTTAATATGCTGGAATATTGGTCAATGGTACGAACATAAACTCCTTGGTCAATGGTAAAGCCATCTTTTAACCATTCTATAGTAAGGGGAAGGTCGCCCTGGTATATGACACATGACACACGTGCCAACACTCCTTCGAACACATGATCTTGTTGAAAGGAAAAAGGAACAATTTTGGGAGCCACTGAAAGAAAAATGAGGACCATTGATTTGTAGTTATAGGATTGGTTAAGTCTACTTCATTATTAATGAAAGTTAATACTGTATTTAGCTAGTCTTGCCAGTACTGCCTTTATCTGAAATAAATAAATTAATAAAGATGGCTGAAACTTAACTGAATTAATTTGTAATATTGTTCTCACTTAAATTGTACCCCTTGTGGTGGAATTACAAAAAAAAATATCTAATAGACATCAATAAATGTTTTGAAGTGTCACGGTCCATGGCGACAATGTTAAAACTGTTAGAACTACAAAATAAAAAAAAAACATTGAGTGCTTTCATTGTTATAGGCAATCAAACTTAATATCCTGGTAATATCTATAAGAAATTTGCCTATATCCAGGATATTACGTTTGATTGCCTATAACAGTGAAAGCTCTCAATGTTGTTTTTGCTCTCAGTGGCAAATAATTATGCCTGATATGAAGAAAGACTTAATAAAATGAACACTAGAGACTGAGTAATTTAGAAGCGTGTTAGTACTTTGCCCATCAAGTTCAGATCGTTGGATTTTCACAGCTAATTGTTGGCGTCTGATTGTCAAATTAATTATCAGTCTTCGGGCGACAGCTAGCTACTGCTTCTCTTACCCGACAGATTAAACCACCGTTTTCGTGTATTGAATACTAAATATTAATGCGACAGAAAACTTTGGAAATTGTATAGATCGACCGGGTTTACCCAGTGGACCACAGAAAGTCCTGTTTAAGAGCTGTGCATAAATTATTTCAATACGGAAAAGGTATCTCAACATCGTAGATTTCATGCTAATTACTTATTACTTACTATAGTTTGTTCCACATTATGTTTTCAGAAAACTGACTGAATGACGACTCGTTTCCTTGCACTAAGAGTGCAAAAACATGTGGATATCACTCTACCAAGTTTCTGTTAGAGTTTACGAATGGGATGTTTGCGGATTTTTTGTACTCGTAGTGGAAGAAAACGTGGCTTCGTACAGTCAGTTTTCTGAAAACATAATGTGGAACAAAGTATAGCTAATTCCACTCAGATAAAATAATTTATGCGACCGATATGCTTGAAATTTGACATTCTGTTGACGTTTGACTCGAATAGGTGCATTTTATGGGTTGACATTTTGGGTGGTTTTAAATCCAAAGATTGTAATAATCTGTAATGCTATTTTCATGAATGTTGGGAACATGTCATCTGTTATTGAAATAATTGTAACACCGTAGCAGAGTAACAATGAGCCTCGGTTAACTTGTTTCCGTTTCACAATTAAATGGAAATGTCATATTGTAATTGTAACTCATCTAAAATAAATGAACTATCTCATCGTCTTTTAAATTGTTTAAGTATACCAAAGTGACGATTTTCTTCAGGCTGTTCAAAAACGATTTACGGTTATGTTTTCATAAAGAGCTCACAATCAATACTTATATAAAACTACACCATAAAACAACCAAAAGGGGTGATATACAAAAACCCCATTAGGGTTAAGGGACCCATCAAGTTTCGCCATAGAAAGCAGTGATATCAGAGCCAAAATGGCTGCCATGAAGTTTTTTGTTGCAACCGTGATCAGTCAATCTTAACTGACACCTCGGTGATTGTTATTTAAACTTGAGTGATCACTGTTCGGACCACAAACTTGGTGGTAGCCATCTTGGCTCAGATGTAAACTTGATGGATCACCCTTAACCATTGTGGGGTTTTTGTATGATTTCTATATGCTGTCGTACATCAAAGTGCTGTAACATGACACTTGAATGCTGTGCTAATCTCTTCTTTTGCAACACAAGTGCAGTGTATTTAAATGCAACAGAGAGTTGATGATAAGTGGTTTTCCTCTTGGTTTCTCATTGTTTAATTTTTAATTATACTAACTTCAATGTAGATAGATATTTACATTTTACGGAAATAGTTCCAGGTTTACTAAATTTTTGAGTTAAATTGTGGTTGGGTCTATAATTGTCTTTCAGAGCTATTATAGAATGTTACTATTATGAAATGCCACTCTTATGTGGACATATTCTAAATAGTATACGGATGAATAATTTAAGGGTGTAAACAGAAAAATCACAGTTGAGTTACTTACAAGCAAATAAAAATTGTGCTGTGTATTAGATACACACAATCACGTATACTTCCTTTAAATTGTTGCTTTTCCTACATGGGAACACTATCCGGTTCTCTATTGGTAAATAAACAACTACCCTGGAGGGGAATAATGTTGCAAAGAGTTTGCAATAAAAATTAACGGGGTTTTATTACTACTGGCAATCAATGTAACAATACATCTGTCCATATAATTCGGAACCCGTTAAGAAGGAAAACACTGTGAAAGTTGGTTTAGTTAAAGATTACATTGAATAACTTGGGTGTAAGTCGAGAACATCGCCGACTAATCATCAGTGGTTGTTTTGACCACTTTGCAAAAGTCTGCCAACTTTGTATGTGTGCAGAAAACTTTATTTTGTAAATATATGACACATAATACGATAATGAAAGGATCAACCGTTTACTATTAATATAACTCAAATGACTGAAAATGATGGTCACTGTTCTCTTGCAAATACTGGTTAGTCAAAAAGAATATAACTTAAATTCTAGCTTTTAAAATTTAGCACTAGCTTACATGAAAAGTATACAGATGAACAATTTAAGGGTGTAAACATAATTATTATTATTATTGGAGTCAGAATTAGATCAAAGTCAGTAAGAAGTCCAAGGCTGTGCCAGCAGACGCGGTTATACAGTGTTCTTGGTCAGGATTTTGAAATTTATAGTTTATTAGTGTTTGTCTTTATTTCTATTTAATTTTATATTTGGCAGTGAAATGCATATGACTAAATTACCCAAAGCAACGTTTACTGCTGTAGAATAATAAAAGTTGGCAGCAATAGACCACATGCAGTGCTTTTTTTCCCCATATCCTGCTCGGTGCAGCCTGGTATTATTTCTATTTCCATTTCTACAGGAAATCCCCTGATAATAGACAGGTTTTATGCCAGTTTCATCCATGAATCTAGGTAAAAGCGACATCATGCTGACCTGCGTCATGTTATAAATCTGTAGGGCCTGAGTACGAAACAAATATGAAGTGGCTTTAGTAATATGTTTCGCTTACACATTCTGCACAATTTATTTCTCATGAGTTCCAAGCAAGCAAAGCAATTTTTTGGCGTCATGTGGTCCGAGAAAGTGCTATCGCCGAAATAGGTAACAGTGAAGCGGAAAAACTAGGAAACCGTCAAGCTGTTTTCGATGTAGCACACGTCTAATGTGACCTTTAGATTATTTACCATAGACTAAAAGTAGTGCAGTATGGAATACGGTAGCAGCTTCGTTACTGACAGTACAAGTGTAGTTCCCTGTGTGGCTTGACGATACGCTTTCAATGCTTAAAGAATTTGCATGACCATCAATATTACGGGTGACAACGCCCAGTGATTTAGGAATGGCTTTCCCATCTTTATGCCATTGGAAATGTAGAGGCAAGTCTCCCTGGCTAACAGCACAGATGATGTGTGCTCGCATGCCCTTGAAGAACTGATCATCTTGGAAGGCAAAAGGCAGGATCTTAGGAGGAACTGAAAGATAAGAAAAAGAAGTATGTATTACCGTTGACAGCAAGAACAGCTGTGTGGCTGGTAGAACCTGCTGAGTTGGTTGCTACACATGTATAGTTTCCATTGTGACGAGGATTGATGGCTGCAATCGACAGAATGCTGGAATACTCGTCCAGGTTTCTTACAGAAATGCTGTCCTGTGAAAACAATGGCTTCCTATCTTTCAACCAGTGAATAGTCAAAGGTAAATCTCCTTCACTGACAACACACTGAACTCGAGCACGAGAACCTTCACGAATAAGATCATCTTGGAAAGCAAATGGTAGCATCTTTGGAGCCACTGAAAGAAAACAGAACTTTGGATATCAGATAGTCTGTTTGAAATTTCAGAGAAGAAAAGAAAATGTGCATTCTTTTGCGTGGAATTACACGAGTGATCTAATTAGAATTCCTTCCTTAATGACACGGTAACTTTTTGATACACGATGAGTTTCAATAAATTTTTATTCTCTTTCATGGTAGATAAGTTGAAACTATTTTAAATTTTATGATATGTTGCAGAGAAAATTGAGGAAGCTTACGTCATTCATGCACAGTGGATCTAGAATTAAAAGTTGTTGTCAATGCAATACAGAATATTCCGTGCACAGCAGCTGTGATTTAATTTTATCTATTAGCAATTAATCTATTAGAAGTAACAGTATGAAAAAAAAAAGAATGAACAAAAAACCAAAAAAAAAAGAATGAAGACGACAGTGCTATTAAGTCATCTGGTTATGCGTTTAGGAGATCCCCATCCCCGTGCCATATAAGTGCTTCGCTTGTTTACTCCAACCATCAGCAATCTTGCCTCCAGAATCCCGTGAATTAACTAAGAGAAGCAATGATCATGGAACAAATTATCTACAAATTTAATTAACTAACTACGAGTAATGAACGTCAGAGCTCCATTTGAAACCAGTCAGGCTATTAATAAGATATTCTTCATTGCTACCTAAGATAGATGGCATATGATAAATGGTATGAGAGAAATTTAAATCTAGGAATAAAAACGTTGCAGATTGAAATTATATTTTAAAAATGGATTCTTATACTGTATTGTAATTAAATCCTTATAAGTTGTAACGAAAAGAAACTGATACAGAGCAAACATACAAACAGTCAATTAAACAGTGAGAATTTGATAAGAAATAGCAATTTAGGTTTAATTTTAAAAAAGGGTAGTTGGTAATCAATAAAAAAACCTGAAAGCTGTGAACAAGTCACTTTAAGCAATCGCCAATGACGCAATTTTGTCTTAAATGCAAAATAAATTATTGGTACATAAGTCATTCTTTGCAGTAAAAATAGAACTAGTTACAGAACCACCTGAATACACCCCAATCTCCTCCTTCCCCCCCCCCCCAACGCCGTCTGTGCCTCCTCCCTGAGGCTATCCAAGAAATTCTTGGAGATAGAGGAAAAAAGCATGACATTTGATGCATAATTCATTCTAAGCAGTACAAATCGAGTTAGAATTTGTTGGTCATCAGCCTCATGGAGGGAACACAGGAGGGCATGGGAGGGCCTTGGGGTATCTTCAGCATCATGGAGAGGGGTGGGTGGGAGGAAGGGCGCAGAGGGGCCTTAGGACTATTTTATGACAGTTCCATAAATAGTAAGATTTTTACTGCTTAGCATGACTTACACACCAAATCTCAGTCTTTCAGTACTATCTGCAAGAATTTGTTGGCAAGGCCTCAGGGCGGGGGCACAGGGTAGCTCAAGGAGGCCTGGGGGCATGTCAAGCGGGTTCCTTAGCTTGTCCGATTTGTAGTGCTAAGAATGGCGTGTGTACCAAACTTCATGTTTTTAGCTCGACCTGCATGATTTTGTTGCTTAATTGCTGTACCGTACTAGTGAGGGCAAAGATTCCAACAACAAGAAATGGTCACGCCGCATTTCGGAGTGAAATACTTATGCTACGAACCCAAATACCGAATTTGGCTGATCTACATTAATTCAGGGGAAAACTATAGGGTTAAAAGTTTTAAATTTTCCCAACAAGAATAATAACAACAACAACAACAATAACTAGCACAACAGCAACAACCAGATATGACAATGCTGTGGACGCCAATCGGTTCGATTGTTGGGAATAAAATTTTAAGTAAATGAAAAAGTTACAACACTACCCAAACTTAGGATTTGCAGGTCTATGTCAATTCTGGGGGAAATTATTGGATTTCAAAGTGTGACGTTAAACATGGAAGTTCTTGGTGAGCTTTCAAATGGACCGCTATTGTGATCATTAATAATTTTCTAACGAAAATAACATGATTATATTGTAGTTCCGATAATTATGTAAGAAGCTTCCACATTTTAAAGCAATACTATCCTCCAATTTTTGCCAAATGCAGAAAATATTTTGGAAATTAAATTTTGAAAGACAAAAAAAATGGTGAACCCTTTTACTCAATTTTCTCCTAAACAATTTAATGTACAATTGCAGAAGGTTTCTATATTTTAAATCGACATTTTCTATTTTCATTGTTTTTTTCGTTGATTCAGGGAACCTTAGGCATACTTTTATTTGCAACTTCAAGACCTTAGGAACAATTTTGCCCTTAATTTCGGTACCTAGGGGTTGCTTTCATTTTTTAATTCACGGTTATAGGGAAACTTATAATAAAATTGTGGACATTCTAAATTTTTTTTGAAGGGAGAGGGAAAAAAGCAGGGAGTCGTGCGACCCCAGAAACTCCCCCTCTTCACCTACACACCTAATATAATAATTTACATATCTTAAAATATCACTGAACAATTCATATAGTGTTGCTGCGTACTTCTCAAAATATTACTTGGAAGAATTTCTTAGAAGTTTTGTTTTGGTGTTGTGCATTAACACAAAAGGATTTCTGCGTTGCCAGAAAAAAAAGCTACTAGGAAATAACTAACTCGATTTTTGAAACTCAGTTTCCAGTTTTGCCAATTAAGCCTGATTTTCATGAAGTATTGATTTAATTTATGTTTTTGCACTAACTAAAATCATGGTGGCTAACAGAAGTAGGATTACTAGCAAATCAAATGGCCAATTGTGCATGACCTTTTCGAAGTTATTTTGATATCGTAACTTCAAACGACGAAAACTTGAAGGAAATCCTTAACAAATTTATTTTTATGCAAATTTCCTGGAGTTTCTGCATGACCTGCGATGCTTTTTATTCATTGCAATGATGAGCTAACGGAAGGGCTACCAGTGAACAAATTGGCTTACTCAATTTTTAGTTTTGCCAGCTGTGCACGATTTTTACGAAGCTATTCATTGATGTCACGACTTCAAACGACCAAAGCTCTGCGGAAATCTACTTTTGTTTCGAACATGCGTAGTTTTATGTTTTTTTGCATTAACACGGTACTTTTTAGTACATGTTGATAATGCTCATAGAAGTACTACCGAACTAAAAAACAAAACAGACAAGTCAAATTTCAGTTTTGCCAAATAAGCAAATTTTCGTGAAGCTTTTTTCCCGGTCGTTGTGGCTCTGAATGCACTCATTGACGACCTTCTTCGCTTGCTAGTTGCATGTGTGGCGAGAAGGAAGCGACGATTAGGGCTAGCGTTTACTATAACTTGATGGCCTGTCTGCAGCAGTTTTACGACAGTATTGCAAAAATTAAGAGCGTAAAAAGTAACGCATTGTAACAAAAACTTAGCCTTCTAACTGACCGAATGATCATGATAATAACAACAGTGTAACTGCCTAAAAATTAATTGAGTTAATGATGTCAAATACCTAGGAGTTTCTCTGGATGGTATGCTTAACTGGAAGTGCCAAATTAATCCTGTTACTACTTCGGCTCCATGCTCTACCATGCCAAATTTATTATATTAGAAAACTTGTTTCACACAATACGTTAAAAATGCTTTAATTTGTCATGGCCCAGTACATTGTGCTGTATTCAGTTTTTAGCTGGGTGGCACCTACGTGGCCTCCATTGGTCTTTTTATTAAGCTGCACAACCGAATGTCACAGAATGATTATTTTCAAAACGCAACGTGACCACTGTTTCCCACTTTGTCAACAACGAGGTATTCTGCCAACCCGCCATCTTTACGTCTGTAAAACCCTTATAAATTTTTGTAAAAATGGTGCTCATTTTTCTACTCGTCTTGTGACGAATTACTATACTGGAATGAATCCTGTTATTATGTCGTAAAAGTTGGTAAGGAAAGACTCCACAAATACATTTACTTTCTTGGTAGTAAATTTTTTATTCATTACCTACCGAAATTAAACTTATTACTGGGCTGAAATCTTCCAAGAAAGATTTGTTTAAGTGGTTATTAGATCAAAACCCAATGAGCTTAGCAGTGCTGTTTAGCATTATGAGTTAACACTGACAACTTTTTTTTTTGGTTACATTGTGTAGTACTCATACATTTCTTTCCATTTTTCTTATTAATTTGTTTTTAATCGTGCTTTGCTTGATTTTGGAAACCCTGTTTCCACATTACTTACGTTGTTATTCCTATTTTTGTAAAGAAGATGTTTCGTTTTTGTTTGTTTGTACAACTCTTACCCACAAGCTAACGTCTGCTCTTGTGGTGTGAGGCTCGTATTCTGTCAATTATTGCTTTGCAAACTTTACTGGAATAAACTCAACTCAATTCAACTCATGGAAACGAGAATTTGCGGCGAAAATATATCCAAATATGCTAACTCGACAACTCAATTTTGCCAACTTTATGTCTTTCTTGGATGATTGAAGGTGCTACGATCTGTTGTACACCCACATGATGGTAACAAACTAAAGCCTGCAGTGATATATTAATTTGACATATAATGAAATATAAATATTACTTAGACACATACATAAACATACGTACTCATGACATTCACTTGGATTTGTCCTTGTGCAGTCTGGCCTTGACTGTTGGATGCCGTACATATATATTTGCCATCATCGGACCCTCGCTGAAGTTCAGAAACTTGAAGCGTTCCGTTTTCATAAAGAATTTCTCGAATGGTAGCTGGTAGTGGCTGGCCCTCTTGAAAAATGAAATAGAATAATAAATCTAAAGGTTTGGTGGGGGTTGCAGGTGTTAGTTATTCAGAATGAGTAAAAAAAAGTAGAATTCACGAAGGGGGGGGGGGGAGATGAGGCTTAATGTCACGAAGGGTTTGTCTAGCTGCTGAAACAATAAAGTTATGAAAAGTCACTTTTCTGGTGTAATTTTACTGCCATTGCTGGTATGCAGACCTGAGGGAAACAGGCAAAAAAGACAAAATCATAAGGACAAAATCAAAGGGAAAAACAAAAGATAAATGTTAATTAATACTATTGATTAGTAGTTATTATTCCAAATGATACAATGCAAGTATTGTGCGTAGCACTGGAAACAACTGTAGTTTGATCGCAGCCAGTTCAAGCAAGTGTTTAATTCGTTGAGACCACACGCACATGTGTCTTTGCAGGGGGAGGGAAGAAAAAGTGTTAAGCATATTATTTTTTTGAATGAGAGGAAAGGAAATCACTGAAGGGGAAGGAATGACATATTGTAACCGGGTCAATACCAAATCTTAACGGACCGATTGACAGTCAGTCTAAGATATACATGCCACGAAAATTTATGGGTATCATAGTATAAGGCACTATCTGCTGGTTGGGATAAGCCATTCAGTAAAATATTTAATTCTATAAAATGCCCTTTTCAATAAATAATCAAACCGTTATTTCATTAATAAAGATGGGGGAAAATTCGAATTTCAGGTGGCTGTTAAATGTTAATGTATCTGGAATTTAAAAAATATCTATAGACAAAACAGCCGTGAGATAATCTTGAATGCAAATTTTAAGAACCTTATTTGGTTCATGAAATAAAAAAATTACTCAAATTACAAAAAAATTCATCAAACTTTAATCGGCCAAAACGAAAACGTTTCATCTTACATGTCTAGTTTCTTAATACTAACAAAGCAATAAAGAATATTGTTTCTATCTATGCGGTAAAGACAGTTTTATTAGCAACCCCCCCCCAAAAAAAAAAAAATAAAAATAAAAACGAATAATAAAAATGGTCCTTTACAAAGGGTACTCTGCAAGTCCTGGTATGATAAAATAGGTAGTGAAATACTGTCTATATCATCTTATAACATGAATTCAGATGTAACGTCAGTGAACAAGAAGATATTGTACTGACTGTTATAACATTGACACTGTTAGCTCTTTTTACGGTCTGGCCAAACAATTATTATTTGGCTGAAGGTTATCACTGTATCGCTCAGAAATTCTTCTAGTTGATTTCCAAACGGTAACCAGAATATGTTAGTGTTATATTCTTTACCTTATTCACCTGATTTATATTTTTTTCTAATTTTAGTAACGGATCTAAAGACTGAGATATTTTGAGCGAATTGTTGCCATACGTATATCATATCATACTGATAAAGAAAATTGCACCTCCGGACAAAAGTATCATAGTCACATTGAATGTTACGCAAGATAAAACAATAAAATACGGTCTTGCATCATCCATAATGAAAAAAAAAATTAATGTCTAATAATGAAACATATGGGGTAAACACCGCTCAATTACGGGATAAATTACCTTTAAGTTTTGTTACATGTTAATGTTTTACATTTCTGCTGTATTATACCAAAATTAATTACGTACCTTTCTCCCAGAGTATGTATTCCATAGGATAACCGTAAATTGGGCAGTTGAGCCACACTGAGCTTCCTGAGACGACCGAAATAGGTGGCCTGGTTCGAGCAGACAACGAACCTGTGAACACAACGTATTAAAGTAGCGCTTATTAAGAGAACATACAAATAATAATTAATCTATGGAATCTAACAGACTTTAACCACAAACTGCCGCAACATTACACTCTTTGCTTATTAAGGAAAATTGGAAATTAGCCAAAAGCGAAAATTATGCACTAGAAATAACGTAGTTCAGTAAGCAACCTTTATGCACTTATGTTTCGTCGGAGTGGCATGACTCGATTCGAACCGGCTACCCAGTTCGCCCCCAGATCACTTGCATAGTGCCTTAATCGCTATGGCCACATCCTCTACTGGCATAAAGATAACTCACTGATTCCGTTATTTTAAGGTCACAACAAGGACTCCACTCGACCGAAATTTTCTCGGCCAGAGGCAATGAAGAGGGAAGATAAATCATACA
Source organism: Lithobius niger (assembly GCA_023313725.1). Classification (NCBI taxonomy): domain Eukaryota; kingdom Metazoa; phylum Arthropoda; class Chilopoda; order Lithobiomorpha; family Lithobiidae; genus Lithobius; species Lithobius niger. The sequence continues at coordinate 54,961 of JAHWFP010024143.1, forward strand.
CTCATAAGGCTCAATAAAGGAGAAACAAATAGACAAAAAATTGCTGTAAAGAATATTAAGAAATATTGGAAATTAGCCAACAGCGAAAGTTATACACTAGAAATAATTTGTGACGCTCTTTTCTTTATGTACATTTAAAAAGGAAACCGACATGTGAATGTGCTCAAGTTTGGCTGCTTAAGAACGAAAAGAGTGGCAGAATTAACAGGCCAAAAATATCTGCAATTGTTGAAATATCCTTAGCTCATATACTATCAAATAAACATTATTTTGGTGCTGTATTAATGTTTGTTACCATGTATGAAATCTGAATACAAGCAGCATAAAAATAGAAAAGGACTACAAACCTTTTACTGATTTGCATCGATGAAATACCGTTTTTATTCACATTATTGGTTAAATTTAAACTTGAAAAGTAATAAAGAACTGGGAATACAGCTACCAAAGCTTACCACTACAATTCGGACACATTCAGAAAACTAGGTCATTGACTTATTCGGTTATACTTAGCTGGTTTAATGATGTGCTGCCATCAGATCATTTTGCATGACATTTGAATATGAATTTATTCGTTCTGAGCACATTGTACCTACACGTTATTCGCTCTACAACTTAAATCTACAACTTAACGTAATCAGGCATTCCGTGTACATCCATAATACTAGTGATGTTAACAACTAAAGCAAAATTCGCGTCAAAGCAACAATTTTGCTGGGATTGTTGCTGGGATTGAGGTAACAATCAAAATTAAATGACGTCCAAAGAACTTTGTCGATCTTTTTTTGCAATCCACAGTCAGGCACCATCTCGGTGAATTGTAAGGCCGGGTTGCTATTGCGGTTCACTGCTTCAATGGGCTACACGGCTTTTAGAATATGACAGCATCCCTTGTAGTAATCTTTTAGAAGACGTTTTTTGCAAGGCAGTGCCCCTTAGCAAGTTGTTGCAGACTAAAGGAATAAAACTCCGAACATAATTAGAAAACTAAGTAGACCGTTGACTTATTCGGTTATGGTAGACTGGGTTAAAGACATCGATGCTCTCAATCATTACATGACGTTTAATCGTGATGTTAACAATTAAAAAATACTGTGTTCATGGTGGTGTTGAGGATAGACTGGTTCTAGGAGTAAGGTAAACTTCATCTTATATAAAGTTGTAAACCGTACTATTAATCAGTCAGGAATAGCGATGATTCAATTTATTAGACATCAGTAAAATGAAATAAAGTTGGCGAAAACACGCCCACAAGAAATTCTCCATTCAACAAATTTACGTACAAAAGATGCAAATCATTTCATCATCGTGCTTGACTATTTGCTTTTTGGGCGTCATGTAGAATTCCAATTGTTTTATCAATTAATATATTTCATTGTAATGATGCCAAATAAAATGAATGATTCTTTTATAAAATAATAATATTGCATAAAATAAAATTAATGAAAAAAAGAAAATAAATAAAATAAAATAAAATAAATAAGCTGTTCTTCATACTTCATATTAAAGTTTTGCTCTACATTTACTAGGTATAAAGCTACAACATGGATGACCGTGAACGTTTACGTTTAGGTCATTGCAACTAGCATCATGAGAGTAGGTTGATATGACTTTTTACTAATCCTTTCAATAAAATATTTCCTCGCAACACATTCCAGCTTATTCCTTTGTAACCAGATATTTTGTTCGTTCTGTGAAGTAAGTTTTGTGTTTAATGAGACGGAGTGTCATCTCCTCCATCACTTTGAGAAGGGACGGACAAGGCCTTATTCCTATAGTTCATTCTGTGCAGCAAGCTTTGTGTGCAATGAGATGGAGTGTCACCTCGGAGGAGATTAGAGAAGGAGTTATTTGTATAGAATCACTTTGAAAGGGATAGGACAAAGAGTTATTCCTATAGAATCAGAAGTGTTGTTCGCCAGTTGTTGCAAGGTTTGTGTGTACTGAGACGGAGTGTCATTTCCTCCACCACTTTGAGAGGGGACGTATAAGGAGGCATTTCTATAGAATCGGACGTGTTGTTCGGCCTGTACAGCAAGCTTTGAGAGAGAAGGGACAATGAGTTATTCCTATAGAATCAGACGTGATGTTCGCCCTGTGCTGCAAGCTTTGTGTGTAATGAGATGGAGTGTCATTACTTTGAGAGGGAACGGAGGAAGAGTTATTCCTATAAAATCTGACGTGTTGTTCGCCTTGTATAGCAAGGTTTGTGTATAATGAGACGGCGTGTCATCTCCTGCATCACTTTGCGAGGTAACGGAGAAAGAGTTATTCCTATAGAATCAGGCGTGTTGTTCGCCCTGCTTAGAAATGTTTGTGTGTAATGAGGCGGGATCTCATCTCCTCCATCACTTTGAGAGGGGACGGACAAGGAGTTCTACAGAAACGTAAATACGCTTCACAGTGAGTTTCAACGAATATCCAATATCTATACATAGTAATCCTTTATCTAAATTTTAGTAAAATGAGGGTTTTGCTTGTTATTAACAAAGCGGTCCTAACTGTGTTAGATGTTCATAAGGTTATGTTTTCTAGTGTTTACTTTTACTCCATAATTATATTTTAAAAAGTAGGCTACATATTCTTGCAACTTAAAAAAATAATACAATAGTACTTTGTTTTACATGGTAATTAATGACTTAGAACTCGACGACCAGAGAGGTCTTTTGAAAGTAACTTGTGAATAGGTTCTTGACACAATCCAATTTCACGTCCTCTTCCTTCCTAGGCTAAACCTTGAATAATTTGGCTGGGCTCTCTCAGTTTCCAAGAAACCTTTATGGAGATAGATTTCATCAATGGACTTTGTTATTTTGCTTTCTTGCATAGGTGTGTGAAGTTGCTTTACCTTTTGAAATCAAGTTTTTCAGTATAAGTAATTTGGGAAAGTCCGAGCGGCTTAACATGTTAAATCAACAGTTCTTCAATCCAAAGGGAATTATTCTGACATTCTATCACATTGTTAATAAATGAATTTCACTCAGCCTTACGTACCATGGACATTGATTCTGGCTTCATAGGACACAGATCCTGCCTTATTATTAGCTAAACAACGATAAACACCTCCATCCTTGGTTATGACTTGTGTCACATTGAACCAACTGGTCACTCTCTTTCCGATGTCAGTACTCCATTTCACTCGTTCGTTAGGCAAAGCATTTCCATCGAGGGTCCATTCGATTTGCGGGGGAGGTAATCCAACTGCTGTACATCCTACGGAAAAAAATGCTCCTGGGCGGATGACTTGTTCTTGGAAAGTAGATATTAAAACTGGAGTATTCTCTGAAAATAATTAAACACATACTTAATTAAGGGTATAATTTCAAGTTTTACTGAAGTAGTCTATTGATTCAACTAAAATAGACGGGGATAGCGCGGTTCCAGGGGCAGGGGGTGTAAATATAAATAAATAAATTCAATTTACCAACCAAAAATTGGTATAGTGTGAACTTCTAATACCGAGCCTGCTATGTCATGATAGTAATTAAAGATAACTTTAAATTACCTAGTAAATGAGATAAATTCCGTTTATGAATGGTCGATGGAATGGCAATTGCCTATTTCATTTGCCAAATGCTGTTGCCTTCACATAGGCCAAGCAAATCCAAGTATAGAGTATAAGCTGTCAGATACAGTATTAACCTCTGTGACTTTAACTAAAGATCTGGGTGTCTGGTTTTCCCAGGATTTGACATCGACAACCCACTGTAGAAAGATTGTGGCAAACGCTTTTCGCCGTTTGGCTATTGTGAGACGATGTTTTACTTCCGCAAATGTAGCGGTTCATGTGTGGGCTTTTAAGGTCTTTGTGAGACCGCTTCTGGAATTGCAAGCCCAGCCTGGTCGCCATATCAGCTGCAGGACATAGATCTCCTGGAATTGGTCCAACGCAGTTTCACACGCAGACTGTTGGGATTTCGGAATCTTTCCCCTGGAGATCGTTTGCGGATGGCAGGTCTAGAGCCACTTGAACTTCGTAGGCTGAAATCAGACTTAATACTTACATACAAAATTGTTCGTGGTTTTTTTTCGGTGGACTTACCTCTTTTTGATTTCAGTACTTACCATTCGACTCGTGGTCATCCATTCAAGCTGCGAGTCCAGACATCGAGACTCGAATGTAGACGACATTTTTTTGGATTGAAAGTAGTAGCACATTGGAACTCGCTTCCTGATGTTGCCGTTGGTGCCGTCTCTGTGGGAGCCTTTAAATTAGCCCTTGACAAAGTCCCTCTTTTACAGTTCTTGAAACGACAATATTGATTCTAAATTGTGCTGGAACGGTGTTAGTTGGCTCATTGCCCTTCCGTAGTCCATACAATCTTTCATGATGGTTAAAGTGTTTTATTATGTTTTATTATTAGATAGTATAGAGGAAAAAAAGAGAAGGTGAGAGTTCGAGAATGACAACCATGCTACCCAAGTTTAGTGAGTGGGCGCTGCAGAAAAGGTTGTAGGTTCTCACTCCGCAGCATACGACGAAAACAATGCACTGTGGGCTGATCCACTCTGGCTGCCCCGATGGAATTTCAAATACAATCAAGAAGGACAGAGAAAAAATGTTGACGACAATTTGTGCATGAGGGCTGGACAGCCAGCTTCCAATCATGGCCTCAGGTTCGATCATAGAGTTATTTTACATTAACGTCTTGAAACCTTATATAATCTGACGCAAACGTGCCCTCGCATAGCAGAACCGGCTCAATTTCGAATCTTACCAGATATTTAGAAGGACATAGAAGTAGAGCACGGGGAAGGGCAAGTCCGGAAGTTCGAACCTTGAAACCTTGATATATAATGCCTAGAGATTTTGCGAGAATAATCACATAACGGCTGAAGGAGGCTGGAAATCTCTCACACTAACTGGCTGGCACTGATTGGTAAGGGCTTTGCGAGTGTCCTCTTTGGGGTCATCGACCAGATCAACTCCTTAGAATGGTTCACTAGAATGATCTCGCCACTAATAAACCATCGTGACCGAAGAATAATGGAAGGAAGGAGAGGTAGCTGAAAGGGACAGAATAGAGGGGGTAAAGGAAAATTAAGAGAAGAAGTGGGAAGGTAAGGATACGAGAATATTGAAGGGAGGGTAGTCGTGTGAGGGGAGAAGAAAGTGACGGGAGGGGGAATGACTAGAGGAAGCAAAAGGCATAAAACAGAGAATAAACGGGTTGTGGTCACGAAAACTCAAAATGGTTTCGTAAGTTGCAGGTAGCAGTCTTCATGAATTACAATGCCAGATTGTCGATTGTTTGTGTATTTACATTTATGAAAGAAAACAACTTACCCTCAGAGTCCAGAAACATTTTTGTTATCGTGGAGATGTTTGATATACTTCAGTAATTTCATAGCTATTTTTCATACCTGTTTTTTGCAGAGTACTTTGTTAGTGGCTAATGATCGCAGTCTTCATTCCTATCAGCTACCAAGTGACGGTAAATGTGGAAAATCACGCTTCATCTACTTTGACCCGTGTAAGTAGCGTCCTTTTGTTTGCAACTTAACTGGTAGGCTAATAACGCCTTTTAAGTTGGTGAATTCAGTATTGTTTTTTTTTTGGTTTTGTCTTTACTGTGATTTTCAAAAATGAACAGGAGTTCATCAGGAAGTGAAAACAATACATCCAGCAATGCATATCAAACCGATGCATGATGGTAAATGCCTGGTAATGGTGACGAAACTTCCCATCACCTATAGTGCAAGCCAAAATGAAAATAGCTTATTTAGACCTACCAATTGCCAAACTTAAATATCGAAGATTTACAATAAATTGCAAGGTTAAAACTTAAGTCTTGCAAACAGGCAACATTAACGTCTGCAGTTGATGGCTTTTGAACAATTTGTTCTGTTATTGGGATGATGTTATATAGCCACTATGCAGTCCGTGGACAGCACATATATGTATATAACGCCCTTTTGAGGAATATCAAGGCCAGATATAACAATGTTTAAACAATGCTTTACCGATTGTTGAACATATTAACCTTTTTTTTTCATATAATACACGAAAAAGCTAGTAAAAATGTTCAACAAAGCTAAAGCATTGTTTAACCATTGTTGGCGACAAAGAATGGCATAACTCTACAATGTTTAGTTGGCATTATGCCCCCGTTTGTTGAATGTATTGTTCGAATTGGCGCTCGCGTCTATGCATTGTTAGACGAATTTCCCCATCAGCAGCAAAAGCACAGGAATCTGCGCTTGTGTTTTTTTATTGTTAGATCAATGGGCGTTATAATGGATAATAACCGAAAACTTCGGCATATTATAAAACAATGTCCACGGGCGCTGGCGCACCCTTGGGACGTTGTTTTATAATGCCCTCGGTTTTCGGTCATTATCCTTTAATTATACAATCACATGCGTATTGCATCAATATTTTTTTATTGTCTGCTGTACAGCGTAATACGCACACTGTTTTTATCATGTTTGATAATAGGCAGTGTATCGATTTGTTTGATTGAGGACAGTCCACGACTAGTGGATTTTGATTTACAGCTTTTTTACGTTGATTTCTTCCTTTGTTTATGCTTTGGTCCACTTTCATTTTGGTTTCGTCCATTGTTGTATTTGTACAGACTATAACATGGACGAAAGCAAAATGAAAATGGACGAAACCAACGTAAAAAAAGCTGTAATAGCCTTTGGCAAATTCTTGCTGTCAATGGAATGTTTTGAGGTAATAAGGGCAGTTCCACCCCCAGCCTACTTCTTTATTACATTTATTTGCATATGGAACAGGTCTTATTAATTTTGCTTGTTGTTTACTGCAAGGTTACAGACTAGTACAGACTACCACAAATATTTTCATATTAATTTATAGATGGCAATTTGCAATTTAGTTTTTTTTTTAATAAATGTTTGCGATTCCACTTGCGGCACGAAACCTTATGTTCGAGTCTGTTGAATTACGTTTGACTGTTTGGCAGCCCCTTGATATAGAACTTTATTAAAGCTGTAAAATAAAATGATCGTTCTAGAAATGGGACTACCATCTTAATTAGTTGCAAGTCGTGTTTATTCAAAACTGGTATGCTATTGTTGCCTTATTTTCTTAATTCCAAGATGGTATGGAAATTAAGCCTTTATTGACATTTATTACCAATTTGTTTTTACTAATTTTTACACCTGTCTTGTATTGCTCCTAGTGAGTGAGTTAACTTTATTAATAAAGTTAGCTAACGACTATTCTTGTGAGTACAAAATACGTTATGGTAAGAAAGAAAGAAAAGAAATCTGCCCGTACTGGCGCTCGAACCCAGAATCTTCTGCTTATCTAGGTATTCAATACAATACGCATTGTTCCTTCCGCAGCCTACCCATCCATCCTATGAGAAAGCACACTTATTATTGTATTATTATTATAAATATCAGCTAACATTCATTTTGTGATATACGGTTCAAGTGGTCAGCATTGAAGGGTTATTAAATTTCCCATACGGTAAATACTCGGGCAATGGTGTCGATCGTTTAAAAATATTTCCTACTGCACAACCAGTAATTATAAAGTACATCGTGAAGAAAGTATTCCATCAGATCTAACATTTTATGAATGTGTATAAAAAGATCAACTGTCAAAAAAAATAAGATTAGTAAAAAATAACCCATGGATCCTTAAATCATATGAAGCAGACTCTCGTATAAATCTGCACCCTAATAGTTGTTTCGAAGGGGAAGTTCAAACTGCAAATTATTTTTTCACTTTATAAAGACGTCATATCTTATCAACCACTAAGAAAAAATCTGAAGGTTTATCCAATAGTTGCAAAAAAAACTTTCTACAAAAATGAAGAAAAAAAATAACTCGCAGTTTATTCCTACGTTTCTCTTTCGAACTTCTAGTTAGGTGCAGATACAGCTATTTCATTTACTATATGCGAGAGTGTGCCTCACATTACTTGAGGCTCTATGATTTTTTTTTACAAATCTTATTTTCGTTGACAGGTGAACTTTTTGTGCACTTTGAATAGTTAGGCTTATAGTTCGTAATTTATCACTTGTAGTTGGTTAACTTGTAAGACTTACACTGCGAAATCGTTTAGTTTTTATTAAAAAAAATTATATTTGCTACAAAGACAATACGTAAAAATAACAGTTAACAGTTCGTTAACGGGTGGTAAGTAAAGTTGTGGCTTTTGCCGGTGAATACAGAGTCGAAAAGGCTATTTTTCTCACACATTTTCACAAATGTGAGAATATTTTCTGAATTAGGGTTCAAGTTAGGCTGCATTTAATTAAAGCTATATGTAGACAAGTTAATATTCCCTGATATACTCAGCCAGTTGAGTCATCATGGTTTAGAAGACATTGATCAACATGCTTGGCACATGGGTAACGCTTCAACAGTCGTACAATTCTGGAATTAGATTTCTATTTCGAATTTTAGTAGAAATGATTTTAATACATACACTTGCGTCTGCAAAAGTAATGGTCAGCGCGAACTTTGTAGTGCTCGACAGCTCAATGCCTAAGCTTGTCAAGTGGCTAGGTAGTTAACTTTGAAGGTTCCTGACATGTACGAGGGATCCAGGGATAATGCACGGCATCCTTTTTCCCTTGCGGGTTTGGGAAGAGAAGAAATTTGGTCGAGTTGCTCGTCAAACACGAACCTAAAATATGACGCAATTCTGACGGAATCGTTGGCCACGTCGTGTGCAAACATGGCAACGATTTGCATCAAAACTGCGTCGTTCGTGTTTTACAAGCAACTCACGCCTTGAAATGCACTCTTGCTCATGTCGAGTGTAGCTGTAAAAAAAATTTGAAGACTTTTTAAAACGACGTTATTCTAAACATAACCTTTTTTTCCCAATTCAGTTTCTCTTGCCGTATTCTATAAATACAAAGATTCATCAACAACCAATCGTTTACATGTTTTAATACAGTAGCGTGCACAGACATCCGAGAGGCCAGGGGCATTTTCCAGTAAAATGGCACGCTGAGGCTTTATTTTTCTTGGGACCATTTTTCTTTGCTTGTCACTCACTTTTTAACCATTTTCGGCCCTCTTCTTGGGTTTCATGGCTCTCTTTTGGGCTCTAGGCCCTTTCTCCTCGCTGCGACCAGCATTTTTCAGTGCAGAAAATAAAAGAAGGCATTTTTTTTTCTTCAAAGAGGGCAAAAAGGGCAGGGGCAATGCCCCCACTGCTCCCCCTGTGCACGCTATGTTTTAATGCATCCAAATTTAAATCTGCCGCCTCAAGCCGCAGCGCCACATACCTTGTTGCCCAGCAACGGGAACGCAGATCGTCATGAGGCAGAGGAGCGAGGTCGTCAGTCGAGCCAATGGAAGGGAGAAATGAACAACCTCCATTTCAGCAAGAGAGGTGACGACTCGGTTAATGAGTTACAATTCAAGACGAGATAATAAACCTTCAGATCACACAAATATGATATTTGCAGTTGAATTAGAGCGATAACAGGGTGACTTGGAATTGTAACGGGAATAGCTGAAAACGTGCTTGGGAATCCCCAAAGCAAGTTCACGAGCTGCAGGCGATCAATACTAGCACTCACTCAAAACAGAAGATGGACTCGTCTTCATGCTGGCTTTCGAATGGATTGAATAAACCAAGAAATTGTTTTATAAGAACATCAAAAAAGGACTTCGGGCACAGAAAGTCGTTTTTTCTAATTAGTGAGATTGTTGTTATTTACTTTTAAAATCTCAGGAATGCAGTCTAGAACACATATATTGCACCCCCTTTCCCAAACTTCTGCAGCTATGAGTAATTACATATCTTACCTATTGAGTCAAGTATTGTTTCGAAGATCGGGGGTTAGTCAACGGATTAGGAGAGGGGTTCCCCTTCACCGTTAAGCCCAGATGTAAAGTCGATCTGTATGCCTTTTAGAAATAGACATGCGGTCTCAATTATGGTTTTGTACACGCTGTTTAGATAAGGTTGTTGTAAGACTGCAATGTCACTCAGCTAAATGGTATGTATTTAATGCAACCTCTAGTTTCTTGAGGGTTTCCTTGGAAGCGAAAGACACGAGCCAACATAGCCGAGTGGTCTCAGAGCCAAAAGGATGCGACATCGAATCACGTTTCTGCCTTAGCGTCTCTCTAGTTCACGTCCAATCAATGGAAGGGTTAACAAATTTCAAGAAACAAAGTAATAACGTTGTTGCTCTTTTTTAACAGTTGGTTAACGTGTGGCTTGTAAGTAAAGTTTTCATCTGGTGTTGGAGGTAAATTGTGTTACACACTGGAGATTATTACGTCTTTAAATTCTTCTAAAACCTCAAAGTATGGCTAGCCAACAAGAGTGCATTCGTTTAGAACATTCATGTTGGATACCAGCATGAAACTTGAAACACATGCTTACATACTTTACATCACGATATCTGACAGCCGCCATCTTGAAAAAATGGTTTTGAGATTATTGTTGTCATGCGATAACTTACTTTTAATCTGACGAAAAATATGTTTTAATGCAAAATTAAAGTGTAGGCCTACAATTAGCCACATAACACCTCTGTATCTTTTTTTTTTCGTATTAGTAACCCTTTGCAATAAATGTAAAGAAATGTTAGGATATGTGGAGAGAATCTAGTCTCATCTACCAATACAAATGTTCTTTAAAGAAATTGCCAGTGCTCTAATTATAGAAATATGGACACGTGTCGAAAACTGCATGTCAAGTTGCAAAGATGGGTACAACTTGGAGATGCAGTTAATGATTATTCTGGACACCACTGCCATGTCAGAGTAGACTCGGAGTTACCTTTACATTCGGAGCCACTATAATATCTAAATTAAAACACGAAAAATAAAAATTCGTAACTAAAAGTTTGGTATTGCAAAAAAAAAATCAAGAAAATACTTCGTCTTAAATAAAAAAATCAGAATAGTTTTAAATAAAATGAAAGATCTTAAGGAGAAAATAACGTCTGGTGACTGGGCTACAGTCCGTCAAATTCGGTTAACACCGCGTACAATGGGGGAGATGACATTGGGGTGCAAGAGGACGAACACTTCGACTCGTGGGCAGAACATCCCGTCCATGGAATTGCCATTCAGTTTTTGCCAATCAACTACTAAAGCCATATTCTTTTATCTCTCATTCGTCCGCTGGCCCTATTGAAAAAAATTCATATGGCTGGTGGTACTGGGCAGCCCCGTGCAAGTCCATTCAGTGGCTACAATGTTAAACACACAATTTTTCTACTAGGGTAAATACGTAATGTCAATACTGTTGGAGTGAAGGGAGAGGCTGAAAAGGGTTGTTGTACCCATCGTGTACAGCATTTATTTCTTTAAAATTTCTCCTTTAGGGCTGTTAATACGAAAATATAATGGTAAGAAAGTGTTTTGAAATTAACTTTATACCCTTTAATCTTGTACTGAGACATGTTTTTCGTCAGATTCATAGTAACAGTTACTGCAGGAACAAATTATAGCAAATCTTGAATCTATTTCCCAAGATGACAGCAGTAATTCAGTGTTTACATGCGACTTAGAAACATGCTTTGGGCCTATTGTAGGCAGAGCGAACAGCGACATTTACAATGGTGAGTGTTATAAATAAATTCGAAAAAGTGTAATTTATTCCGTAATAATTGTTCGATTTACTTCAAATTTTGGCTAAACAATACTTTTGGGGATATAAAGCGATGCACTACGTTTCATTTCAATCCGACCTTTCGTTAGGGATCCACCAAGACTGCAAAAGTGCAGCCAACCAACGGATCAACCAGCCAACATTTTACAATTTGGTGCCCGTTATAGGCTACGCTTAGCTCGCTCGCTCCGCCAATTAACTGAACAAAAAATGGCTTCGCAGTTTAGAAAAAAAAAATTAGAGCTCGTATCCCCATACACGAATAAAGGTAAAGGTACACGTATAAAAACGGATTAGAGTTCACTCGAACGCAACGAACTACAATTTGAATTCCAATTCCAGGGAACAAGGACTGTTTCTGCTCAGTGGTTATGTCACAAGGCGAATGCAGTTTGTGTTTGAAATGTTTAATGTTTGTGTGCGTGTGTGTGTTTGTGTGTTTGTGTGCACCAAATTTGCGTGTTACAGGCTTTCTTAAATATTTGTCTGTGTTTGTTGTTTATATTTTAAGTGTGCTTCCTGTGAATAACTATATGTGTATTTTGTGTGCATTTATAATTTGTGAAACAAGCATGCTCCTAATTAAGGCAGTTTTTATTGCCTGTGTTGGTGTATGTATTTTTCATCTTTTGTCGGCGTTTTGCTGTTTACGGCGTCTGTTTTGTATGTGTTTTAGATTTTCGTTCTGTTTCATGTGCGTGTGTATGTTTTACTTTGTGTGTATATTTTATTTGTGTGAAGTATCCAACCGTTTTTCTTGTTTGATTAGTGATTAGCGTATGAATGGAGGCTGACATGTTCAGTTTAATTTGTTGGCTTTGTTCACTTCCGTTTTATTGTAATTGTTGCGGTGGTATGGTTTATCATGTTACGGTATGTCCACTGTCCACCCAATTTTGTTTACCAAAAAACGGAACATTATAAATGAGTATTTCTGTTCAGGTTCCGCCCAAGCTTTGTCCTATGTTTGTAATTTGATGGCAACACACTAGACTTAGCATGTATCAGCTCACTGGGTAGTTGATCCTGCACTATGGCAAACAATCGCGGAAACAATTCAACTGGCTTCCTGGAGCCCGCATTGAAGAAGTAAATAAGTCATTCAGTCATATCGGCCTCCAAATTTTGACCTCAAAATTATAGACTTCGCACCCTACGGTTTAAAACTGAAAGATTTAAGCGAAAGCCAGGACCATTTCATTTTGGTTCTCGACAACCTTTCTGCGGCCGACAATGCTAACTCAAACAAGACCACGACATTGGCACTTTCCCTATGCCCGAGCGTCGTTGCATCTTGCTAGAGTACAGTCGCGTTGTTGCTGTTGGTGGTGGTGGTTTTGTGATGGAGGAAGTGGATGTGTACTGTGTTGCTAGGTAAGGTAGGTGTTTTAGGTGTATTTTAGGTTAAATTAGGTCCTAGTTTTTATGTTTGTAGTAGGAGCGCGTGACTTAGGCTCTAGTAAATAAATTCAAAGTAAATTCAAAGTAAGCTACAATCCGATCTTGTGCGCTTCGTCTATTGTCGCCCTATTGTTACATGTTGCAGCATTGCATTCTGGAGTCTCCCCTCCGCCTCTGTCTGCTATTTTAAAATTCTCATCCGCAAATCAGTAAAGTTCTTGAGGCGGCCACTGTCGTCTCTTCCATGACCCATCGGAAATACGCTCTTGTTTAACTTGGGAGCGGTGTTAGAGACACCCTTCCAGAAACCCACCACATTTGTGGTATATGTTTTATTATTATATTATTATTATAAATGAACTCTAACAAGTACTGCCTGTCGGCAAACAAAATGTCACGAAAATGTCAATGTTTGTAAATATGGATATAAATAAAATGCAACTATGTGATAGAAAACGCAAAAAATGTAATTATGTAATACAAAAGGCAAATGTTTGCTCATTAAAATTCATGGCCACACGACTTTCCCTTCGCTAACTGGCTTCATCATGTACCACGTAGCTGTGACGTCATACCAGCTCGATCTCATTTCTTTCCTCAAGGTAGCACCAGGCACATCTATGGCGCCACACGTATGAACGGTCCTACTCTGTAATCTATGCTCCGCATCTAGTGTGTGGCGACGTGTGAAGGGAGCTTAAGGCCCCTAAACCCCTTGTACACATACACGCGTAACTTGACGCGCGTGCAAGCAGAGGCAGAAAAGAAAACAGCGACTGTGTCCACGATCACGCGTAAAAAGGAGAGAGAGTGACCAACCAACTTGACGTATTTACAAATCCCTCTATTACATAATCAGTTTGGTGATAGCCGGAGGACAGACAAAGAAAGACTTGAAGCACTGCTCATGCGGAAAAGTTGAGCCTACGCCATCACTGTCGCACCGCTAGTTCGCAATGGATTAAGGGCACGCGATAAGGAAAAAAAAACATTTTTTTCCGAATTCTCGTGTACGTGAGTCAAGTTACGCGTGTACATGTACAAGGGGTGCGCACGGATGGTCTGCTTAGCCCACTAGCAACACTGTCACGCTAAGGAAAACGCTCTTTCATTTAGATATTTGGCCGTTTATTTTGAGTATTCAACCTTTCAGCACACCGCGTTTTCTTTTCTTCTGGCGTCGATGGAATCCATTGATGCCGCCAATTTCCTTTTTAAAACTTGTTGGAATTGTTGTTTGCAGTCCTGCCTTCATCGTCTGTTTGCACCTTTATGCAATTTTAAGTGTATTTTGTTCTTATTCTCTTGATAATGACCTGGAGTCATCTCGAAACGTCGGGTAGTGTTGGCTTTACATGTGCACTTTAGGTTTCTCTTGTTCAACATATTTTCCTATCCCAGCATGCACAACTAAGTGCAACAACTAAGTGCAACAACTAGGTGCAACAACTAGCATCGCTCGATGCTCACCGATCAGGTCCAGTTGATATTCGCGTGAAGCTTGAAAATATCAAAACGCACGCGTTAGCCCACCACTGCATAATTGTAAATGCTCGCACGTGAGCGTTGAGCATGGGAAAAGCTCTAGTTGCAAGTGCCGAGCGTCACGTGTATGCGTCAAATCAAGTGGAGAAACAGCATCTAGTGGAGTAACTTATAGTTATCCCCTCACTCCACGCGTGCGGTCGCCCCACCTTCTCTTTCTCTCTTCTTCCGTGATGGTCGCCATGCTGATGGAAACTATGGTTAGCCTCACTAAAGCAAATGATCACGATAGGAATGCTAAATTCTTACCTTCATAGAATGGTAGGTCTGATTAGAAGGTTAAATTAATTTTGCTAGATCAGAACTGCTTGGTCGAGCCTTCTTTTCTTTAATCTAGCATTCAGTTTTCAGACGGGATTTAGCTTCGAGTGGAACTAATTATAACGCACGGTTTTTGTTGCGAGAAGCTAGCCAGTTGGGTTGTTTCTTCATCCGTGGTTCAGATTTCTTGAATGAACTGAAAACGTTCTGAATCGAACACAGGATAAGTCCTTCAACTTCAAATATTGCCCATGTACAAACAAGTGCTTGGTCAACTTCCGAAGGTATTGTGGTTATTATCATGGTTGAATGAAGCCACAGATGCCACCATTTTCTATTTCAAGTTTCTCTGACTGCTCCAATGGGCTTGCTTGTTCGTGCGATGACAATGATGTCATAGACAGATTGATATATTTCGCTCTCCGGTGCCGTTGATAAAAGCGAGTATTTTATCCCACATTTTTTGAGAAGCACCATTACCTAACCTGGAATTACCTATGACAACTCTGCTTGCCATAAAAATTAGGCCCAGTAATTGTTTTCACTTGTTTCATCATATTAGCTTCGTGTTAGTAAAAAAAAAAAAAAAGCTGGTCTACTTCTTCGCTGGACGAAAAAAAAATCATATTTTCCTATACACAGTAGTTTATTACTGTAATTGTTACTACACGAGCATAGAATGACAACGATAACACGATTCAAATAATAAAAAAACTAGGATACCAAATATCATCCGTTCCATCAAAAATTATGTGCTGTGGATTTTTCTGGACATACTAGAGGAAGGTCATACATTTTTTTAAGCCCGTCAAGGAGTGGAAGGGGGAAAAAAACACTGACAAAATTGGAGAAAAAGCAATTTTTGGACCTCATGATTAATAACACTTTCAGCTGTCAAAATTTCTAAAAATGCAGTAGCTTCTGAGATTGTTCCCACCATCATGATAATTTTTATACGCTTTTGAAATTATTTCTAGCATCATGCGGTGAATGGTTCTTTAAAACCACTTTAAAAAAATTTTGCATGATGGGATATTTTTCATGTTGGTGTTGTGAAGGCCATGGTGACCCGCTGAATGCTAACTGCCGTAATAGAGTCGATATGCATCCTTTACATCAAAAGTTATTCTATCGTCGTGTATCGTGAATCTCGGTCCAAAGGTGGTTTAAAGAAGACTTACTTGAATGTTTTCAAGAATATTCTTTAATTCATGCTCGTTTTCCAAACAATTGGGAACTTGTCGATGCAAAATGCTATTTTTTTAAATTAGATAAGGAAAGATTTTATTTTGCAGTGGAAGATCTGCAGGTGACATTTTCAATTGTTCCCCCCCCCCTACTCCTCCCCAGACATAAACAATGATCCGGCCGTAACATACGACAGTGCCGTTGTACGAAATTAATTCAAAATACCTGGAATGGAGTGTTATAATTGTAAAGAACATGCATAGAGACAGTGGTAAAAGTCGAATGAAACTATGCGAGTAAACAAACAGATAGTTTAGAAGTTTTACAAAAGATAGTAACTAAGAACATCAGAAGGAAGCGACAATAAACGTTTATATTTTAATGAGTACTAATTTATTAGAGTTTATTAGCATAACATGAAATATACCTTTAGAGAATCAAATTTTTAATTAGTGCGCACCAAACTTAATTGCTTCCCTCTCCACGTCCAATGGCTTAATTGCTTAGCCACGTCCATTTACATGTGTCCTTCTTCTGTTTGAAGCGTTCTAAAGAAGTTATTAACGTTCTACATATTTTAGAAACGCATATTAACATTAGGACAAGAGATTAAGATTCGTATAAATTAGTTTGTACATGATCAATCATGCAGTCGATTTTACCATATCTCAAGTCTAGTGTATTAATTAAAAAAAGAATTTCATAATTATTAAACTACGGCAATATTCTATGAATAATGGCGCACACATATAAGTACATTACCATCTAAATATCTTAAATAAACCACTGTTGGTTTACCTACTTTTATTTATTTACACTAGGTTGTCCTTTAGGTCGTAAATTTTCCTAACACAGCATAGAGTATGCATACACAACACACATAATTCGCATATAACATCTCTTTACATACTCCTATTTGAAAAGTTAAAGGCGCAATTGTTTGTGTCTCTAGTTTGAAACCAAATCAACATTAAAATCTGGTTTGATTTGAGCAATAATCACATCACACCCACTGAGCAGTGAGAGTTATGTGTCATACATGTATAAGTATGAAAAAAGATTACACATACTATGCTACTAATCAAGCATTATCATGCGTTTAGCCTACCCTCTCGTTCTACACAGAACTCACACTGAAGATAAATATTTACTTTTATACTACTACTGTTATGATGAATCTTGTTCATTAAAGCTTGATGCATTGTCCTTTACAGAATACTTTCTATCGCCCATGCATTGGTAAAAATTAAATAAAGTGTAGTGGCACACTTTTACAAAACAACAAACATACAGTCAGTTTCATAAAAACCTTTGACTCTCACGTATTCTCACCATCACCTAAAACCCCCTGTTTATTTCTTACCATTTTACTACTTTAGTTTAAAAAAGAACAAAATGTTTTGAAAGAACTCCAGTATTAATGTGTTTAAAATTGTAAAATGTCATTTAACGAAAAGCAAAACATAAAAAGTATATAAACACGATAAATAACAAATAAGTCGATTTCATTTGTAAATTAATGATAAATAAAGTAAACTATTATAAACTTCATAATTCAACGTAGCCCGTGGTAATCTGGTATTATTCTTATCCCAACATAAGGTCCTTTTTCACATCAAACAGACTGCATGTTATTTTAAGCAATGCTTATTATAGGGACGTAAACTGTTTCATCTTTAAATAATACTTAAACATTCAGTGGTAATTCTATAAGATATAAATATTGTAATTACAACAGCAACTTGTTAAGCTTGAATAGAGATACAAGTGTTGAGATAGTAAGAATAAAAAACATTATGAGAAATATGAAATAGTATTAGAAGACAACAACATCAACATTGAACATGGAAATATTTTCTAACTGTATATTCTATTAGGTGTTATAATTTTAATAAGGAATAACATCTTTGTAGACCTTATGGCCGTTTCCTCGGGTCTCATCCACTTAAATATTGTTTGGCATTGCTACGACAAAAAAAAATGTTTAAATACAATGTTATACAAGCACTCTCTCTGATAATACTTGCAAAACTTTTGGTGAAACCAAACATTAACACTTACTCGATTGATTGGTTGAAGGGTAAACAGACAGAGTTTCTTGCGGACTAAAAAATGAAAAAATAACAAGGTCACAATAAAGTGTCCTAGATTAAATTTCATTCTAAAATATACATTACATATGTACCCATTGTTCTTTCGTGGGGTGACCGGAACAGATTTTCTTCCCTGGTTGCCTAAAAAAATTTAAATGTACCATTTGAGAAATCCATCAATGCAGAGAAGGCGATTCAAATCTCTTCTCAGTATTAGGCCTATCTGATTGAATTTATCTATAAGCAATAACTTTTATAGAATAACTTTTTCAGTGAAAAGAAACGCTGTATTGGAGTCGAGAGATGTTATTGGGAGGCATAAAAATGAAATGCGCAGCTGTACACAATGGGTTAAGCCTATTACTGTTTTGAAAGAATCATTTCTATACATTGGAACAAATTATTTACCGCCACAAGTGTAAACGTTTGAAACAAAACATTACAGTTCGCATTTATCCAATTTGATAGCATTGAAAGATATGAATGAGAGAATTGACTACAAATCACATTGCACTGCAATACTTGTGTGACAGGCCTACCAAAAATAGAATAGATTTCAAACAAGTTCATTCTCACTAACCACTACAATTATTAACGTTTAATGTGTATTTGCCACAAGTCATTGGGTAATTTTAACATATTCAGTGAACTACGCTTCCTTCCATCCTGAATTTTAATGAAAGATCAGTACAGATTGCTTTATTACATGCTCTAGGTGAATGCACTGAAATCTTTGGGTTATATCCTAACCTGATGTCACAGCATCCACCACTGGTGGCGACATGATGTGTAATACATCTGAACCAATGCAGGAATGTCACGGCAATTTACTTAAAAGAAATTTGCGCAACACCTAATATTGACTGGCTAGTTTTTCACACATTGATTCCATTTTAGAGAAATATCCCACCTGAATGTTATAGGTGTTGCCAGCTACTTACGATCTGTCATGTGCTTGTAGGTTGTCACCATCTTGATGGTATTCTTCGTCATTTCCATCTTCCGCAAGACTTATCCATCAGTTGGGCGAAGAGTCTGTCCTACTGTCCTGGGGTTTTTAATTTTTGCAGGAGATATATAGTGCAAAATGTAAATACTCGGACTACTGCACTATGACAGAGGTTGGTGCTGTTGATTTAAATGTCGAAGAGCCGTAAAGCCTCAATGCCCCTCCATGAACAAGCTGTAGGTGATTGAGACTTATTGTCTTGTTTTCGCAGTCAAACACATATTGGCATTACATTTATACTATATTTTTTGTTTGTTTAGGATTGGTTCCCTGCTTGTATAATTTCTATTTCTATCCGTAGTCCACAGAAATAAATTTCTATATTTTGTAATAGTGATGTTAAAATACGATCATTCAACTCTGTCTACACATCCTTTGTAAATATTTCAACTAATTTCTGGATTGATGGGTTGTGCACAAATAGTGGACAGATAGTAGTGAACAAACTAGTGAAGTAACTTGTGTCAGATGAAATAAAAAATATACCTTGAAAGTCAGCTAAAGCATGAGCAGGCATTGCAGCATTTGAGTAACCTGTAAGTACAAACAACTATATTTAAAGACTTGTAACTACGACAAAAGGCATAGTCAACTGTTGTTGATTAACGCAATATGCGAAATTATTACCACCAACGAAAGTTTGGTTGCCATCTCGATTACATATTTGGTAGAAACACTCGTAAGAGGACAAAAATCAGTATGAAACTAAAAATCTCTCAATCTAGCAGAGCAACGAAAATTGCGCTGTATTGGCTACGAGGCTAGCACCTAGAGCCAGTTATTGAACTAGCTGCAAGGGCCATTGGATATACTTGAAGGTAAAAACATTAGCGTAGTTTGTCAATCCAATTCTATATGACATAACTACCCCAAACCAGCGTACATGAGGTAATGCCTCTTCTCGAAAATGTGGAATAAAATAGTATCACCTTTTATCAATAGAACCAGAGGGCGAAATGTGTCAGTCTCTCCGCGACAGCATAGCATTGCACCGAACAAGGAAACCCATCGGAGTGGCTGGGAAAAGTGAAACTAAAAATGGCGGCATCGTTGGCGTCATTCAACCACGGTAATAACAACAATACCCTCTGAAATTGACGAAGTACTATTATATGGGCAGTATGTGAAAAGGAAGGACTCATTTTGTGTTCGATTTAAATAGTATCTAGTTCTTTACAAGAAATTTGAACCACGGATTAAGACGCAACCCAATTGGCTAGCTTCTTATAACAGAAAGCCGGGCGTTATACTTATCTCCACTTGCAGCGAAACCCGTCTGAAAACTGAATGTTGGATTAAAGATAAAAAACTGGATCAGCTGGTTCTGATTTAGCTTGAAACTATTCTTTCTCTACGGTGACGCTTCCGAACATAAACTTGGGCAATGATACCTTGCCATTCGGATCACTTACGACGGCATCCTCTGATGGTAGCTCGTTGAAAGTAGGTACTAGTTTCACCCAAACATTAACTATTAGCAGAGTTTGAGAACATTACCTATGTACTCTGTCCTGCCATGAACAGTAACGAGCTCAGTCACGATCTAGTAAGCAAACCTCTCACGCATTGTTTTGTCTTTCACTGAATTTACAGTAAATTTAATACATAAAAAATAGTTAACCTTCAGCAATGCCGGTTAAATAATGCTTTGTCACTATAATCAATAGCATGAAGATTGGGGTGAGTTTGGTTCTATAGAACGCCTCTATAT
The DNA here is from genome assembly GCA_023313725.1 of Lithobius niger. NCBI lineage: Eukaryota > Metazoa > Arthropoda > Chilopoda > Lithobiomorpha > Lithobiidae > Lithobius > Lithobius niger. The sequence goes on from JAHWFP010024143.1 coordinate 75,733, forward strand.
GGGCACGTTAGGAGCCACAATTCTAGTTCACAAATGGCGTGTGGAGGACGCCACCAGTTCTGCGTGCGACTTTTTGCGTTTTCCATGGTTAAGGTGCCATGCGGCAGTACACAATATAAAGTCACACAAGAAGAGGATTTGCAGAGTCACAGTTTCAGACAAGGGGGAGGTCATACATATATTGGAATAATTCTCAAAACGATGGGGTAAAGAGTAAAAAGAAACCATCAGTAACTAGAAAAATTCGAACTAATTTCATGAATTTCCCGAAAAATCGCTGGATTTTTCCAAAGCGTTACCCTTTCAAAAGAAGGGTAAAGCCTTCAACATTTGTGACATCGTTTTCGGGGGGGGGGGGGAAGGGGAAGGGGGTATTGTAATGGGTGTGACAAAATGAGATGGGGAAAGGGAGCAAAACATGACAAACCTAGTATGGCGACATTTGTGTAGGGCCTACAGGACATACAGAACTGACGGTGGTGCCATCCAGTAGGATGTAAACACAGACTGTACTGACCCCTAACGAGAGCCACATATTATGAGAGACCATAACCCATCTCAATTTATGCACTCATGCTTAAATTAACGAAAGCGAATGACACAAACACATGCATCTGAACTACAGTCATAATGTGATGGGATCTAAGAGTATTCCTAATTTTACTTGTTTCATCACATAATTATCACATTTTGTTATTTTTTAAATGAAATTCCTTACCTGCGGCGTCATCATCACTCACTTGTCTCCTATTCCAATCGTGCTGCAAAATGAAATAAATAATTTTAAAAAGTTTAATGCATGTTATTATACATAACTATGATGAATGTACTGGTCTGCTAACCTCAAAGGTTGGAGGGTGCATGTCGTTGCGACTTTTGATTGTGTTGGAATCAAAGGTAAATCCATTGAGAGCTGAAGTTGCATAAGGACTGGGATCATCATCTAAAATTAAATATGCATAATAAAATGTGAAATTAAGCAACAAATAAGCTTAATATTTTTTTTAGGCCAAGAATACGAATGACTCTCAATTACAATTGACTATTGACTATGACGTCACTATGATATAAACGCACTAAATTACAAAGTTAATCACAATAAAAGTGCACATGTCAAAAACACAGAAGCTCGACATTTCGAGCTAAATCAAAGCTCATTAACAAAAGTCAGTTGAACTAAAAAAATAAAAAATGATAAAATACCAAAATCATTTAAAAAAAATTATGTTAGGCAGAAATTATGGTAGGCAGAAATATCAGAACATAAGTTAGAAGCAGAGCAAATCAAACTTATATGTGCTGTGGAAAGCACAAGTGGAAGTGAGGAAGCAAGGCGTGTGTACCAGATTATGCAGGGTGGTCCAACAAACATTGTTGCAAAAGTAGGGTTATGACTATTTCTTATATTTTTTAAAAGTGCCTTTTTAAAGTTTCATTTCATGTAGAAATGTTTAAGTCAGAAGTGTAGGCTACTGTTTTGTTGCACAAGAGGCAGTAGTAGTATTATTAGCAGAAATTTTGTGCCGCACTGAAAAAAAATCACAAACGGAGATTTAATGGAATCATACTTTTTATCTGACAATGTCGGACCAGCGCATCCTGGTTCCTGGTTATATAACCGTGTTTCTGGTTATATTATATGTTTCCCCTGATCGTAAATTGTTTATGACTTGTTATTAGCAAAATTCAACTCACCGTTGAATTGTTCAACCCGACGATTCACTGTGGAATAGAAAGATGGAGGGTATGAATCCATTCCTTGCATGGCCATCATGTAATTGTCAAGTTGTGGATTCTGAAAACCTGAAATTAAATTAAAAAAGCCAATAGTTGTAGTAGGAGTAAATTATTTTCCTCGTGTGAAATATCAGCAGACACAAAATGTTAATTTCCAGTAATCTGTACCTCTCTTGCTGCGTGACTTGGTTGGTTGCTTTCGGCAAATACAAATACAAACCAGAACTAAGATAGTCAATAGGAAGATGACAAGTATTGAAGCAGCAGCCAATAGGATGGTAGGATCCAGTGAAAGCCAGATGACTGTCCGGTCAGATTCACCTTCTGTCACGTGATCAGGAGCTAAGGTACCTAAAGATAACAAAACTTTCTTTTCCGTAACGTAATACAAACAAGTTGGAAATTGTACAATAGCTGAACTGTTAGTATATTTCTAAGAAAAAACACACCTCCTGACTGTAAAATACCCTACAATAACAAACGATATAAGAAAATTTAATTTTTGGTGAATTGCTTCAGGCCTTGATCACAATAAAAAAGATCAAACACATAAAAACGGAAGCAACAACATAAACAAACTCACTAGTGATCCGCCATCTTGGAATGACCCGTTAATATGTAATTTCATTTTTTTTATTGTGACTGAGACCTAAGGCAATTGACCGAAAATTAAATTGTCCTGTAGCGTTTAAGGTTATTGTAGGATATTTGCTTGTTAGGATGTGTTAGGAGGTGTATGTGTTTTAACTAAGCCCATTCGACCCACAAAGTAATTAGTTTCAATTGTTACTATGTAGCAGTGTGTGGTTGCAAGATTTTCCAGTTAATAAATTCCTTCAAAATGATGTGCATTAGTGACATACCTCCAGTAGTAGTGAGTGTAGCACAAAAGTATTCTGCAACAGTAGGTCCTCCACTTGTTTGAACAGTAATCCTCACTTGATATCTCGTAGCAGGTACGAGTCCAGTAATGAGTAATCTCTTTTGTATACTGCTCGGTTCAGTTACTTTCTTCCAGGCTTCGTTAGGGGACGAGGAGGGACGATATTCGGCCATGAAACGCTGAATGGGACAACCACCACTGGGCCAGGCATCCAAGTGGAGAGAAAGAAATGTGGGTCCTTCTCGAACAATTTGATCTTTTGGAGGGGCTGACACGACTGAAATGACGTTCAAACGTATATATTTATTTTAAAATATGAAAAAAGTGCATATAAGGGTCCATGTGTTAATCTGGTACAAAAAGGCGAGAATGACCAGTCGCTCCCATTATTCTGTTTAACTTCATCCATATGCTGGGAAAGGATCAAATTTACAGCCGCACAGTTTTAATGACTCGTTTTCTAAAAACAAAACAATGGTTCTCGATATCAAGTCAGAGCTAAAATAAATATTTAGAACAACATGGCCAAAGAAAGTAATCAAAAAGCAAGGAAGAAAAAAGAAAAACACACAAAACACATATCTGTCTAGCTGCAGAACAGCACGATTACATACTTATGTACAACGACAGTTTCTTATTTGCCAAAACATATTAACCTGTTAATTTAGCATTATACTGTCCCAATGTGATGTTCTCCTGGAGGTTTCTTCATCTGCGCAGTCGCCTGCTTGCATGCCCTAAGGCGCAGTCCTCCCTTATAAAAGCGAGCATGGATGCTTCTGGCATTCATTTTCCTTCAGAGGTGTCTACACGCCACCTTGCTTCCTGGTTCCCCGCCTTTTGCATGGAATTTTTATACCAACCGAAGATGGCCGCCGCATCTGAAGCTCCAACTTCATCTGCCGCCCACCCTCGTGCTCTTGCTCCCTTCTTCCTCGGCCACTGCTGGGTATCTGCCTTAGACCTAGTCGCTGATGGACCAATTCTTCCTGCCGCGTTCACCGATGTTCCTTTCGCTGTTACACACACCGATCCTGAGTCTCCGCTCCACGCCGGTCACCGGACTTCCCCCGCTTCACCATTAGATCTGACGTCCCTTCGCAACACCCTTCAACTCGCGAAGGAAAACTACAGTGATGCCAAAAGGTGCCTTCGTCAAACGGCCGCTTTAATCCCCCCGGCTCGCACTTCTCCACTGGACCTTTTCTCTAATTCTTCCTGAAGGAACCTCAGCGTGACCCGGAGTGAATTACAACACATGGTCCACGATGCTGTTCAACAAACGATAAAAGACAATCCGATGCTGCCGCCATCATGCACGTCTTCTGCCCATCATACCCGCATCCAAGCCTGGGTCGCTTCCACGGCCAGCCATGAAAGCTCCAAGCGCGATGCCCCTTCGCCCTCCGGTCCTACCAAGAAAAGAAAGGCTGCCACTCCTTCACCTGACTCGATGCCTATTCCGGCAACATCGACAGTGCCTTCGGCCGTCACCCTGCCATCTTCCCAGAAGAGAATTCACTTCCCAGACGAGTCGGCCGACGATCCGACTCTCCCATTGGCTTCACTTCTGAAGATGGTAGAGGAAACCGTTCCCGACTGCTTTCTCTTCAAACCATCGCAGATCGCTGACAAGGATTCCAAACCCCACAATCTTCTTGGACAGTCAACTACTCTACTGACATGCCTAATCCGGAACGAAGGCCTATTCGGGAAAGGCGACCCCCCCCCCCATCCTTGACAAGGAACCACCAGCTCCTCGATCAGGCCATGAAAACAGCTTCTTTCGTCCCTTCGGCGACGGCACCACCAACCCTCGCAACTTCGAAACGTATTCCTCATGTGAATTCCTTTGCGGGGAAGTAAAAATGGACTTCGGCACTGCTCTATTCATTCCTAAAAAACAGAAATCCCTCCCAGGCCGACGTCCTGAACACCTCCGTTAATGCTCTGTGTGAAAAGCTTTCCTCTGAAGCCAGCCCTGAAGAGATTTGCAACCTTTCATCGCTCATTTCACAACTTTTTTCAAAAAGCAAGTTTTGCCACCTATCATTCTCTAAACTGGGCAACCAGGGCCCTGTGCAACAACACTCTCCTTCTCTGGGAAATAGCCCTTTCCTCCACCAACAACTTAAACGTCTCCACCTGGCACCGGCTCTGCAATCAACCAATCCACAAGTCCGACACCCTATTCCGGGGTCTTATTCCAACTGTCACCCCTCACCTGGACATCTCTAGGAAGCCTAAACCTCAAAGACACAACTCTTCGTCAAACCGCCCCTTTCACAGGAACAGGCAACCCAATCTCCGCCCGCCGACAGAAGACTGGAACAAAGCCATGCCCTCCTCATCCTCAAATGGCACGAACAAAAACCCCTCTCAGCCGAGAAACCAACAGCCCTTTCGGCCCGACCCTCCGCGTTCCTATTCCGGCCAACTCAACCAGCACAAACGAGCCGCAACTCCCGATAGACGAAGCCGCCACTCGTCACCAGGGGGCAGGAGCTCCTTTCGCAAGAACCAACAATGACGCCTTTTACCTCTCCTGCCTTCCGGTCGGGGCAAGCCTTCGCCTCTTTTTTCCCGCATGGCAAAATCTCACTCGCAATTCGGAAACACTTTCAATTATAATACATGGCTTTTGACCGACTCTTCTGGCTCCACCACCACTAAAATCCTCCCCACTTTGGGATTTTGCCCCGCCGATCTCATAATCCCTTTTGTTTGGAGTCTCAGAACTCCTTCGCAAGGACGCCATCAAGGAATGCCGCAGCCCGGGTCCAGGCTTCTACAGCTCCATCTTCACCCGCCCAAAAAGTCAGGAGGTTCGGTCTAATTTTCAACATGAAACCATTAAAAAAATACATTCATAAAGAACACTTCACGATGGAGACCCTCGAATCAATTCGCCTTTCGTTCAAACAAAACGACTGGACAGTCTCAATCGACTTGGAGGACGCCTACCTCCACGTCTCCCTTTACCCGGCAATAACCCACCTCTTTCACTTCATTGACAACTGAAAGGTCTACGAATTCCGTTGTCTTCCCTTCGGACTAAATGCAGCACCAAGAATCTTCATTTTAATCTTGAAACCAATTCTGGCAAACGTTCACCAACAGCAAATTCAAGCCAGTGCCTAGCTGGACGACTGGACACTCACCAAGCCAGACCCACGAAAGCTCGAACTCAACAGGAACAAGATAATCTCTTTGCTAAACCAACTGGGGTTCGGGGTGAATTATGCAAAGTCTCGTCTAAGTCTCGTGCAGAATCTCTCCCTCCAAGTCCTTCTTCTTCACATTCGTCTCTTTTGCAAACAAACAAGTTTCTCTCCCGAGAATTAAGCTCCCTCATCGGGAAATTGGATGAAGTGACAAACCGCGTCCCTTACGGCTGATGGATGGTCAGGCCCCTTCACCACCATCGAATAGACAACTGGTCAATCAACCAAAATCAACCAGACAAACAGAGTCCATTCGACAAATACTTCCCCTTAGAAACTCTCCTATGGTGGTCGGACATCACAAACCTCACGAAGACGTTACCCCTGCACGAACCTCCACCCGATCAACTCATCTTCACAGATACATCAAAGGACGGCTGGGGAGCACACCTAAACAACCACGAAATCTCGGGCCTTTGGCCAACACCCTGTAAGGACCACATCAACGTCCTCGAACTTCGGGCAATCTTGCTCGTCCTTCGCCACTTCTCACCTCTCATCCAAAATCAAGTGATCCAGGCCCAAGCCGACAACACGACAGCCCTAGCTTACATTCGCAAGGAAGGAGGAACAAAATCTCGATCCCTGCACACAATAACCTCGGAAATCATCAACCTGTGCATCCCGAACAACATCACACTCCTACCCCTTCACATCCCGGGCAACAGGAATGTGATTGCAGACTCTCTGCCACACCGAAAGCGACCTTCGGGCGAATGGAGCCGCAAGAAATCCATCTGCGAATATCTCTTCAACATCTGGGGCACGCCGATGCTAGACCTATTCGCCACGAAGCACAATGCCAGACTTCTCCACTACATCACCCCGATCCCGGACGAGAAAGCTATGGCAGAAGACGCCTTAACTTTTCCATGGCACAACCTGTACGCATAACCTATTCCCGCCGTTCAAACTGCTACTGCAGGTTCCTCAGAAAAAAGAAGAAAGTCAGAACCTTTTCCTACTAATAGCCCCTCTTTGGCCATCAGCAGCGTGGTTCCCACTCCTCCTAGACCTACTAGTAGACTCTCCAAGAAGTCTGCTTTCTGCTTCTTCTACCAGATCTTCTATCACAAAGGGTCGAAATTACATCCAAACCTTGCAAACCTCAACTTACACGGGTGGCTACTATCGTCAAACTCCTCAAGAAGGCGGGAATTCATCGCGAAGAGGCCGAACGCATCGCCTCAAAGGCAACCAGAGACTCAACAAACCGCATGTATGACAGCCACTGGTCAAAATGGATTCATTGGTGTATCACAAGGAAAACTAATCCAATCGACCGCCTCTTCCAGATCTCCTAAAGTTCTTCAGTGATCTATTTAACATCGACAAATTAAAAGGATAAACAATCCTTGTTTACCGCTCTGCATTAAATTCAGTGTTCAGAGCGTCAAACAAGACCAACTGCTCGACGACTACTGCATCTCGGGTCTATTCCGATCATTCGAAAACGAACGTCCAACAACCAGACGAACTGTCACCGACTGGGACCTTTTTCTTGTTCTTCAATCCCTCATGGAAGAACCATATGAACCGATGCAAGATAGCTCTCTCCACCTTATGAAACGGAAAACTGCCTTCCTTTAACTCTGGCAGCCAGCTTACGTTGTTCCGAAATCCAAGCCCTCTCGGCCGACCCAGCATACTGTATTTTTGGACCAAATTTGTCTTCTGTCACACTACACCCAAGAGCTACTTTCAGAGCTAAGACGCAAAAACCTTCTGAACCATCAAAGCCAATAACCTTTCCGGCCCTTTCCAATATCGTAGGTGACGAACCTATGCCCCGTCAGAGCACTTCGCTTCTACCTAGCCAGAACACAACACGAAGACATTCACAAAGGATGAAACCAACTCTTTCTTCCAGTCGACTCCCAAGTAGGTGAAACCTCCGCCCCAATGGTGTCTGGCGGGATAAAAAAGACAATCGAAGCAGCCTACAATAAACAGACTACGAGCAAGAGCATGAGTGTGATGGCACATGAAGTAAGAGCAATCTCCACATCATGAGCCCACACAACGCCACTCCAATTGAAGAGATCCTAGCAACAGCATCCTGGCGTCACAAACCAACATTCGCCTCTCACTACCTAAGAGACATGGTGAGAGAAGAACAAGGAGTACACCGGCTGGGACCTATTGTCGCAGCCAGAACCGTGGTCAAGCCCCCTTAAGTACTTGAAGCAGAAGCAATCCATCCTTGAAGGAAGCAAGCTACCCACTAGAAGGAAGCAAGACCCTAAATATAACAACGGTCCTTTTCAGGGCCACCAATACCTCCAAAAGAGATCCAAATTCCTGTTTCTCCAGTTCTGAATAAAGTGCAAAAATTTACATGTAAATTTTTTTTGGGGAAAAAATGAGGCCTGCTTGCAGCCCAGGGCGCCCATCCAGGCGATGCCCGCCACCAGTCTTTATGAGGCTCCTGTTCATGCTAAATTAACAGGTTAATATGTTTTGGCAAATAAGAAAGAACATTTTGCTGGCCCCCAGTCAGGCCGGCTAAAAATGGTTTCTTTTTGCCTAAAACATACTTAACCTTATCCTGCCCTACCTCTCCTCTCGAGTCACCGCCTGACACATTGACAGGAAAATAAATGCCAGAACCATCCATGCTTTCGCTTTTATAAGGGAGGACTGCGCCCTCCCTTATAAAAGCAGGCGACTGCGCAGACGAAGAAACCTCCAGGGAAACATCACATTGGGACAATGTAATGCTAAATTAACAGATTAAGTATATTTTAGGCAAAAAGAAACCACTTTTAGCCGGCCTGACTGGGGGCTGGCAAAATGTTCTTTTTAGCGGAAGTAGGAACCATACAATTATATGTGGATGCACGTTCAGCTCATTTAGTTTTCTAACTTTGTTTTGCAGGTACGAATTAGTGGTATTCGCAAGCCGAGTTCGATTGCAGATTAGGTAGCCTTGATCAGCAATTTTTATTCCATAATCCTTAAAACTTTTTAAGGTTGTGCAGTTCCGGTTGAATTCGAACTATTATTGCGTTTTTCCAAGCTGGGAAGTGTCCGGTTTTTCATGATGGGAAGAAATACCACTTGACAACTTCTTACCCCAGAGTCACATTTTTGCTAATTCCGGTACATTCAGCAGTTTTATGTTTCATTTTGAGTAAATCTAACATCACAGTCCGCAGTTACTTTGCCGGCCAAGCAACGAAGTTTTTTAACTAGGTGTCTCCCGACAGACACAGGCCAGCAATTAATGTATCACAAGAAAACGTTTTAATTTTAGACTCTAATCGCAAACTTTTACACCTTTGTCTTCTCTGCCCCCAGTAACAATGATACGATTACCACCTAAATTATCTTATGTAATCATCTGTCATGACAAGAAGGCATGTCGTGTATGTATTACATCGATTGTGACCATACAAGGCACAACGTGTGGCCCCTCTTACGGTCTGTACTACTGTACTGGGATTTTAAATTTTTGCAGGAGATACAGATGTATCTATCTAGATTTGAGACTTATTTAACATCTCTGTAATGTGTGGTGCAGTGGTAAGTAGACCACTGTACTGATGTTGGCGCTAACAGCCTAGCTGTTGACATGCAATTAAGCCTCACCCCCCCCCCCCTTTACAGTGCAGTAAAGTATAGGACATCCTTTAAATTTGGAAGACGAGTATATCCCAGAATATAAGCAGCTAGAATACTATCTCTTCATAGGATTTTACAGTCATCTCATATCATAGATGACCACCCCACATTACAGAAGAATATACAGCAAATATACTTTACCTTATTATTCTTTTTACCTTTGTCCTGATAATTGAACCCACCCTTCTTGAAAAGTTGGTCCATTTAACTATTAACTGTTAATTGAGCTGCTGCATAGATGGAGCGAATGGTCATACACTCCTGCCTATGTCGACTAATCACTATAGTTATGGTCCATTGTAATAATGGTTTGATCAGTCATGAAGTCGTTTATGTGCCATGAAAGTGCTAATGTCTGTTTAAAAAATTGACTAGCACAAAAGTAGTAATAAAATAATCAACAGTAGTAATCCTAAACTAATGAGCACAAAAATCTGGCTTTTTCCACCAAAACTATCTGTTCATCTAAGGAATACCTAACATGAACCTCCCTTACAACAAAGACGTTTTATCAGCATTCGAGTCTTTTTTCGGAACAGTTAATTTAAGGCAATGGACTCTTAATTTAAGTTACACTTGTCCATGTAACTTAACTCAAGTTAAATAATGCTAGATCTTCTGCAAGAAGGCCGCAAAGAATTTCAAAGTTGGGATTAGCTCAACCTTTAAACGGCTTAGCTCCAGTGAGTCCAGACCCAAAGATTTGAGTGTTGATGATAAGGCAATTGCTCACACAGATAGTGATATAGCAAAACGATGCTGGATGGATTCACGTAGGTCGATATCATGCAGTAGGTAAGGGCACGAAACTGGATTAGTGTACTCTAAACGATGTCGAAAGAACACTTTGTTGGCACATCATTTGGTTTTTACACATACTGAGGTAAAGACCCGGTGGACCATGCTTAAACGACGACTGAAGTTTGCCACCAAATGGCCACAATGCACCAAAGATTCGAATCGAAGGTCGGTCGAGTCAAACCAACCACCAAGATCCTTGACTAAATGTGCACCAGGAAGGGAAACACCCTCCATAACACATGCATACCTGGATTTTCGTTCAGAATTGGTGCTGGAAATAGGCAATTACCAGTTATGTGCACAATGAGAAACATAGTTCATTTCATTTGGCCTTGGAGTTTTTTCTGGGTACATGCAATGGCCGAACGCAATGTGAGGTCGTCTGTAAATTTCTATTATTAATATTGTTAGTGTCACACGACAAATCGTTTAAGAAAAGATGAAAAGAAAGGCCCCAAGCACGGAACCCTGAGAGACGCCACTAATGATACTGATTGGGACAGCCTGTAGGTACCTAGTACAACACGTTGAGAGCGACTGATTAGAAATGCTTCAAATTTATGCTGGAAGTTTTCCGTCAAACCCGTCACACATTTTGAGTTAAAATATGAGTTTGCTTATATCAACGTGCCGTGAGCATCCTTTTAAGGCCAACATACCTTCGCCATCAGTAGTAATTGTGACCACTTCGCAAGGTTCTCCAATACCGATGTTGTTAAAAGCTTCCATGTACAATTGGTAGGTGGCACCACAAGACAGGTTGTCCAAGAAGAAGGAATCTTGCTCTGCAGGAAGTTCTCGTTTTTCCCATTTTCCTCCTTCACGTTTAAAGTGTAAGATGTACCCTGAATACAAAAATGTTCTTAAATTTAAAAAGTATTCGTAAAGTTAAATGCAAAAAAAGAATTGAAAATATCATTGTTTACCTCTGATAGGATCTCCGCCAGTCATCCCTTGTTGCCATTTTAGATGAAAAGAGGACATGGTCTTTGCAAACACGCCAAGCTTCGGAGGAGAAGGTGGAACTAGGAAATTAATATGTGCAGAATCATGGTGATTTTATTAAAATTACAGCTTAATAAGAACACTCACTCTATAGCTTTGTTATTAAAAATAATGTTCTTCGGAAAACCATTTATAATTATGAATTCATATGTATACGCTACATTATTTATCCTTTCCTACCAAGGACTTGAAGAGCATAATTAACTTCATCTGAACCGTATTGGTTCTTGAGTATGCAAGTATAATTTCCATTGTCTTCTCTTTGCAACTGTCGAATGTAGAGTGTTCCATCTTTAGCAATTTGTGTTCTCGTATGCTTGTTGAGGGGCTGACCACTATAAATAAATAATGAAGAAAAGTCGTCACCAGATAGCTAAATTTCTGTGCTGAACATATACTCGTTGCCTAAGTCATATTGTTACAGTGAAACGATAATTTTAAAGGAGAATTTTTTAATGATACATTTTTATTCCTTCGTTTTTGACTGCGTTTCCCTTTTGGTTCTTAAGGTGAGATGGCCTGCTTGATAGATAGGAACGCAAACCTAGCACAATACCTGCCAGACCTTACAACAAGAGCAGCGTGAGAGACTACATTGTTGGCTTTGTCTTAAGATCACATTCGAGCTATGAGCATTTCGTTTCACTTCATCCACTTCTGAGTTCGAAATGCTACGCAAGTCAAATGTCGACTTAGCATCATTGCAACACTACGAAGGCGTTTTGGTTAAAGTTTATTCAAGTGCACTAAGTTTCAAGGGGAGTACACAGGCCTGCTAGTGCCTATTATTTAACATTTAAAACTTTAAAATTATTCAAGTACTGGTGGTGCTGTGGAGTAAGTGTTGCTTTAATACGAATCCATTAATGGGGCACCCACGCGACCTCGAACCACGAAGATCACCACTGTTCTTGGAGACCTAGGCAGTTTAGTACCAGCCGGGAGACAGCATGGTGCGCTATGGGAAAACACGCTTATCTTTTAATTTACAATTACTGTCATGCATCTGTTTCCGTTTAAGTAAAACAAAAACATGCATTAAGGCTTTCTAAATAATCACACTGCCAAAAAAAATTAATAAAAATAAAACGAAAGTGAAAACGTTATGAAAGGAGTTTTAAGTTCGACATTCGACGAAACATTACATTCATGTGAGCACCAGCTCCACTTTCACCTTGAAAAATAAGAAGAAGAATCGGATTTTTAGGAAAGTACTGCACAGAAAGTTTAGGTAAGCACCTTAGGCAGGTCGAATTTCGCTTAGTTTTCAATGATGGGAGCGAAAAACGGTCGTTTGGTAAAAAAAATGAGGAACAAAATAAAAAAAACACTGAATGCAAACTTCTAGTTAATATGCATTGAAGTTCACAAATACGCAAAACTAAAATAATTGATGGGACCACGAGACATTTTCGTCGTCCCCCATCCCACCCCTTGAAAAAAAATTTCGTGACACCACATGTTACTGATGTTAGTTCATGTCATTCCAAAAACGTATTCAAAAATCAAAAATTATTTATGATAGCCTAGTATTAAAGATAATAATTATGACTATTTAATTTTGTGGTAGGTCGGAGCTACATCCAAACTATAGGTAGCTTAGTATTAATGACTAACTTGATGCACTGATTCCAAGTAGCAGCTTAGTACATTTAGTTTTTTTCATTCGTTTGTGCATAAAAAAGGTTGCCTTCGAAATGAATGCAGTGTACATTTTTTTTAAAAACGTAGGGTGCTATAGAATCTTCAGCCTAAATTAGCTAAACATTCGTAAGTCTACCCATCATCGTAGAAGAATTTATAGAAAATGTTTCTTTGCCACTCCTGATTTTAAAGTTTCGTGGCAAATGCCACTTAACAGACTAAGAATGGTGCTGATGAAATTATCAACCATTAATGCCAGTGCTTTGTTTCATTTAAAATATCCTCTTTTCATGAGTTTCTGATTCAGATAATAGCGTGGTATAAACATTTTGCACGTCTTATGACCCTGTCAATATCAACCAATCAGTGGATTCTCACCCAAACAGCCAAGTCTTCTTTGGTGCTGGATTGCCTACACCTTGACATGAGAGGGACAAATCTTTTTTCCAAGGGGTGCTGATGATGTCATCAAAGGATGCAGATTTAGCTGACACTAAAAATTAATCAAAATCATCATTCTACATCAGTATACTTGTAATTCTTTTAATATGCAATTCAATAAATTAAATTCGTTTGAAAATAAGTCTTCAAACAACGTTTATACACTTATAAGTTCAGTTATTTTACTGTTCAGTCATTCGAATGGTTTATCACTCTCTGTAATATCACGTAAAAACCGCCTCAGGGCAGAAATTATTAAATGATGTGGACCGAACTTTTTCAGTATTAGGAACTGGAAATAAATTACAGTTCTTTTTACTGGTAATTTATGGTTTTATTTTTCACAATGTTACATACTTTTACATATTTAAATTTACAATTAGATATTTTTCACATGACTCATATTTTTAACTACAATAAGCAAACAGAAAATCCGCAATAATACCTGGTCAAAATGAGCCTGTACAGTTCAAGAATTAATGGGTGCTACTTCTTAACACTAACTCATAATAATGGAGCATCTATCAGAAATTCAGATATGTCGATTCGTCATGAGCAACAGACATCAGCTGTGTTCTTACAGATGGCTGCCCTAAAACCTCGATGTAACCTTTAATGTACTAGCCTATACTTTTGACATTCTTTAGACTCGGATTACTAAGATGTGTTTGTAAGTAAGTTGTGTTAGTAACGTTGTGCTTAAAAAGAAGGATGTACATTACTGATGAAGCTGTGCATATGATATGTTGGATCTTCTGCTATTGTGTGTTAAAATTATTTTGTGGCAGACTTCGTTTTTCATTTCTTCTGAGCATGAAATGGCAAAAGCATATTAACACGAGCAATACGATTATTCTTAAAAAGGGCTTATTAAAAAACTCTTCATTCCATATTTAAAGAAACGAATGACAGTTTACGTTTGGCTCCAATTAATCGGTAAAAACATATTTTTTACTAACAACGTTTATGTTAGTTAACTCTTTTTTCATACCTGTTGGTCCAGTAACAGCCTGTGATATTATTTTGGATCGAGGTCCTTCTCCAATAGCAGACACAGCTGTGACCCAAACATCATATCGATGGTCTTTGTTGAGTCCCTTCACTTCTAACACCAAATCAGTAGGAGAAGAATGGACGAGGGCATCGGAAGAAATGGAATCAGATGTACGAGGATTAGCATCTTTGCTGTACCGCACTTCGGACCCAACCTAGCGGGATGTTAACACTAAATTTATTAATTGGTAGATGAACAATGTAAGGATTTTTTCAGTATAATAAGTTAATACACTCAAGTATTTATTTATGAACAACACAATGCAGTCTCATTTATGAAGCAAGAGTTCTGAATTGTTGGGCTGGTCATTTAATGCTGGACACGAATAGAATAATAATAATAATAATAAAGATGGTGACAGCAGAGAGCTTTTTGCACCCCCACCACCCAATACTAGGAAAATTGGCAGTCAAGTCTGATTTTAAATAAGTCCAAAGAATCTGGAAGAGCATTCCATGGTTTGATAACCTACTTGCAAAAAGGCAATCCCGAACATTGCCAGAGGAAACATTCCCCCGGAGTTTGAGGAATTGTTCCCTGGTGTTAGAGGTAGAAAGGCGGAAGAAGTTGGCTGTGTTAACATCGAGAAAATGGTTCAAAATCTGGTAGGGGGAATGAGGTCAACTCTTTGGAAACGAGTGTTTACACAGACAAGGAGAGTTGCTTAAGACGTTCGAAGTAGGAATGGATTTAAGTTGTCCATACCACTTAGGAAGACGGCATTGGCAAGTTTCCAAATGTGAAAGAAAAGAAGCGTAACAGAAGCAAACAATCTGACAATAGTATTCGATAGTTGGTTTGAGGAAGTTTTAAAGAGCAGAGTAAAAGGTGTAGGCTTGACATGAGAAAAACGTTTCAGAAATAAATGGGATTTTTAAAGAACTTTGGAGACAGATTTAAATGAAATTTATAGACATAAATCGCCGTTTCGCTGTTTCGCTGTTGGCCTATTTTCAATTTTCCTTCAATGAAATTTACCATGGTGTTACTAGTTAACTGGTAATGGTATGTTTCGTGTGTTTTTATAGTCTCTTAATGGCATTTTTGCTCAGAAAATAGGGCGGCACCCATTGACATTTTGTTATACATGAACTATCTCTAAAACAAGTTCATATTTGTATAAATGGAATTAGAACTGGACTGAAAAGTGACTATCGTTAAAAGAAAGCTGAAAATGGCAGATAACAAAGTTTCGTTTCTCCTAGAAGGTTCTTTTTTTATCAGCCGTTTTTACTATTGCCATTTAGTTACGAAAATAAAATCGAGAAGAAAATGCGGTATGCAAAGCTAAGCATAAACTAACTACTGGGTACACGGCATCAAACCAGAATGAAACTAAATAAATGTAAAACAAAACTGGCAAAGAAATTGTCCCAGAAATCAATACGGAAAAAACTAAAACAAAAAATTAGTATCATAAAAACAAAACAGGAAAATGTGTATTAGAATCCCAAAACCCAGAACGTTACCAAGCTTTAAATATTCTAAATTGTAATATTAGGACAAAAATGATGCCACCTATGTCTCCAAACAGCAAACCCTTGGAGCCAAACAAGGCGGCAACAAGTTGCCACTATTAAAGGCACTGTCTAGGCGTGGCACTTGGCTTGTCATAGCAGTCACCAAACAGAGGTGGTGTTGGTTCATTTACATATTGGTCACACCGACTTACTCATTGCTTACTTTTGAGGCAGAATTTCCCTCCAGTTTGTCATTGGTATTCCCAGCCACTTACGAACCATCATGTGCTAGTTGATTGTCTCCATCTTCTGTGACACTTAGCACATCAGTTGGGAGATGAGGCTTTCCTCGTGTCCGGGGTTTTTAACTTTTTTGTGGGAAGTACCGATCTATGAGCAAGACTTGAAGTTTGTTGAATATCTGTGTAATTGTGTAGGACAGTGGGTACCCGGACCATTGCACTGTGTTGACGTTGGCGCTAATGATGTAGTTATTGACTTGCCATAAAGCCTCAATCCCCCACTATGTCTCCTTCAACTCCGATCACTCATATTGAATTCATACCCGCACTTAGATCGGATAATATTTAAGAATCGGTGGCTGCAGTTGGGACTAGATTTTTGGTGAAATTGCTCTAATATACTTTCAAGTTGGAAAAATTGGCAAGTAAATTCGTGTCAAAATGGTTTTATTTGAGCGGAGCTCCCTATGATGAATTTCCAACGAAATGAAAGCGATCACACTGCACGACAACTATATGCACAATAAGAACGAAACTTTGCACAGAATAAGAGCACTACCTGTACTTTAGGGGTGGTTCTTAAAAAAATGGATCAGGTATCGCTCACGATATTGAGAAATAATGACCAAAGAAGTGTTCCATGTTACAACCACTGGGAACCCCGTTGCTTCATTGCAAGCTGTGTGGGGATACGATGATGGAGACAGTGAAGTGAACAAAAATCAGCGTATGTTAGCCTCACTTGGAAGCAAGTGGTCAGGGAAAGTAGGGCAGTTGAGTTGCAATAGTAGTGATGGAACTTCATAGGAGGATGAGGCGGTGTGGAAGAGACTCCAATGTAATGAAAGACATTATATCATGTGATTGAGTGAGCGAAGCTAACGAAAATCAACATTTGTTAGACGACTGCGAAGGAAGTGGTCATAAGTGAAATGGGATGGTTGGGCTTTGAGGGTAAAAAATCGACGACGAAATTGAAAATTAGTAGGAGGATGAGGGATCCGTGGAGATTGTGCGAACCCAAGAAGGTGGTGCGGAATTGAAGAGATGCATAGCAGGAGGTTGGCAGCAAAGTATGTCCTATGCAAGGACCTGAGACGGGGAAGGATGGAACACGTACATTAAAGTAGTGACTTAACTGTGGAGGATTGAATGTAGCAGGAAGGTGATGGACTTGATGGGAAAAATAGGAAGCGGATGAGAGAAGTGCCACTGGAGAATTAGTAAGTCGACTTTTGTTCAGGGCCAGAGGAGGTGCATTGCCAATCCACTCCCCCTTCGCTCCCATATGTTGGCCACGTAGCTAAAGGTGCCTAGCGTATTATACTTTTAATTTTCTGCATATTAAAGTAAGTTAAATTAGGCGTTTGGCACAAGTTTCAAAATAAAATTAGAAGAAAGAGAATGAATTATTTCAGCTTGCCGCTTCATCTTCGTCGAGGGACCTGACATACACATTGTACTTGATAACTGCTCCATTCGGCCTGGCTGGAGCTTTCCACGCGACGACCATGGAATCCGTAGAAGTAGGCAGAGCCTTGATATCACCAGGGGCACTGGGAACTGCAATATATACACATCGTGTAGTTTGTTTAATGATTGAATTTAACTATAGCTCGTCACAAATTATACAACATTACCATCTTCATGAGTCTTGCAATGAACTGCTTCACTTTTCACTCCATCTCCCATGCGAGTCATTCCAGCCACCTGTACACTGTAATTGGTATTTACTTCTAAACCTTGAAGGGTCAGTTTTGCTACATCGGTTTTCTTGGTGAGAGCTGAAGATTCTAAAAGGAGATAAGGAAACTTACGCATGTGAAGTCTAAGAAAAATATGTGATGGCTGACAAAATGTATGGAAGGCTAAGACCTATATGGACTGCAGTCTTCTGCAACATATTCTCAGATTCTGTCATTGCTTATATGTAATTTTTATTTTTAGCAGTATTTTTTACTCTGCCACACCGATTTCTTTACTACCTATTAGCAATACGGTTTTTTTTGTTATGCGAGGTGCAGATCACAAATATAAAGTTAATTACAAAAAGATTTAAAAGATTTGTTGAACTGACTCCGATCGCTGTGTATAGCAGGTATACTTTGTCGGCTAGCAGACTACAGACCTGCAGATAAATATTGAGGACTTTCATAATCTCACCAAACAACTCAGTGACTGATTCCAACGGAAACGTCCGCTAATATGAAAAGTGACGTCATATGTCTATGGACTCGGTGGATGCAATGATGAACAAAATGTAGGCCATTGTCAAGAAAGAAGTGTTATTGCTCATCATCACAATGGTCAATGGTTATCTCACCATTCACCTTTGCATTGCCAAGAGCGTTGCTAAGCACAGTTTTACATTAAATACCGGCCAATAAGTAAGTTTATTACTCATGGCCGAGTGACTTTCTACCTCCTTTTTTAGCTTATTAGTGACGTTACGTAACGTCAATCGCCACCAGTTGTGAGTTATGTTTACAAAAATAATCTTATTGACTAACAACTGCAGGTTCGCTATCTTTCGTCGGTGGATGTGGTGGTAAAAACGCCTCCTGCAGTTGAAGAGTATGATGCTGTTGTATCGGAAAACACCATAAGTTTAAGAACTACTTTGATGAGGTGAGGCTTCAGTTCTCTGGTGATTTTATGGAAGTCCTCAATGTGAAAGTATACGCGGCTCAATCTTAAGTAAATACGCGATAGCAAGCAAACACACTGGTCCAAACAAATTGGTGAATAACGAGAAAAGGGCACTTGTAAAAAAAATTCATTGATAAAAACAATTTGTAAGGGGTGCACAAGAAAAGAACAAACAATCACAACCTTTTGGTGATAATCTATGTCATTATCAAGTATGGCAAGATATACTTTTAAAGTTTTAAAACTTCTGTGTGTATATTTCTTTATGCCATTGGTACTTGCTATGTTTTTTTTTAGACCTGATGAAGCCGTAAACGTTGCGATTTAATGTGTATTTGTATGCACTGCTTGGCAGCTATTTCATAATAAAAAAATAATACGAACAGAATTCAAGGAAAAATTCAATGGTTAATACAATCCGAATTCAAAAATCAATTTGAGACTATCGACCGAAGGACTCACCATACCACTCGTCAACCGGTTTATAGAAAACCTTATATCCACGTAAGATCCCGTTAACATGATCAGAACGAATGGGATCCCAAATTATGTAGATGGTCTGAGTTGAAAGAGAAGAACAACGGACGTTTTGAGGGCTCTCACTCGGAACTGAAACAAAATCACAATTGTAGTTATCATTTCTTTCTCCCTACAAACGATAGCAAACAAAATCACCCATCTACTACGGTTGTTTAAACCTACGATTAGAAGTATTACTATAGCTGTTTTTAGTATAGATATTATTTGTATTAGTGTTGGTGTTCGGGAGAATGCGTCATTCTCGGCATTGGCTGTAATAGTGGCATAGAGACAGTTTCACACGCTATCAGTGCCCTCACGAAAACACAAACAACGAATGCCGCAGTACACTGAATTTACACCCACACAAATATTTTGACTGAAAGAGGCTCAAGCTCGAGCTGAGCATGATTCGAATGAGGGGAAGCTATGCTGAGCCCAAATGGTCGCAACTCGGCGGCCCTATAATGAGTTTTTTACTATCAACACTTATCGCCGTGCTACATCCCAGTGCATTCTGTCGTTGCCATCAATCTCACGCGAGTTGCCCAGCAGAGGAAGCAGGCCGTCTATTAGAAAGTCGCATCCTCCCAAAAACATAAAAATCCTATTTTAAACTGATAATGACGATAAATAGTTTTAAAAAGGTGCCTCTTTTACCATCTTCTGAAGTCATGACAAGAACTTCTGAAGAGAGAGGTCCCCTTCCTTTGTCATTATATGCTTGAACAACAATGCTATACTGTGAGTACATATGTAAGTCGGACACTTGATAGATGAGGTCTTCTGAATAATCCTCAGGAATATCTAAGTGCTCAAATGTAAATGATTCATTCGAGTTCATCAATTTATATCCAACATGATATCCACGAAGAATACCATTCTGAAGATGCTTCTCAGGAGGCTGCAACCAGAGGTCAGTAATAAACTGTATTAGTAGGGAAAAAAAAAAGGATTGCTTAAAACATACTTAGTTTAAAAACGAACGAATGTTCCTTTTGACACATAAAACTCTGCTTAATAAACAAATAAAGCCACATTAAAAATTTGCCGAATGAGAATACAATACAATCTGAGAACGCTTCTTGAGAATACAATACAAAAAAGAAAACTCCGTCCCCCACAAAACTCCAACAAGTTGAATGGTGTTTCAGCTCGGCTGGTGACTCACTAGGTAAATAACTCGCCTAGAAAACAGAGGATCCTGTGTTCGATTCCCAGTTATTGCTGTTATTTTTCTATGTTTCTTGCCTTAGTGTATGCTGTATTCTCACGAGACAAGTCTTTAATTCGGCTTTATTTGTTTATGAAGAAGAGATGTTCTTGGTTTTGTTCAATTCAACATAGAATCGCTAATCCTGTAATAAATTAATCAAGTTTTACTTCTAACGTATATTTTAACACACTTAAAATTATTTTGCTGCGCTTTATTGCAGTCCATTTAATAAACATTTTGGGTTACTAAAAACCACTCTAACAGCTCTTACTTGCCAAGTTATTCTAAGAGATGTCTTGTCGATGGATTCTACTTGGATTTTTCTGGGGGCACCACTTGGAGCTGAATGCAAATAATTGAAAGTTTTATTTAAAGCTAAAAATTATATATTTAGTATGTATAAAAAAACAGTTTTGTCTGTTGGTGATTACCTAGTTTAACCATACTATGCCAACTCACTTCGTTTTGGTAGTTCAGATGCAGAAAGGACGTTGCAAGGAGATTTCCGTAAAAATGAAAGTTAGCAGAAGTTTTCTTTTGAGCTTAATTAATATTCAAATTAACCTGACCTGACCTTACCTAAACAAACACAACATCAATAAGCTACACAATTACCGGAAATGGGTAGTGGTGATGGTGTTGTGTTTAGGTTAGGTTGGGTTAAGTTAGATCAGGTTAGGTAGCATGGGGAGGCACCATAATTAGGAACATTATTTTAGATCGAAAGAAAAATGTCCGTTCACTTTCATTCGGCTGGAAATCACTTTTTCTGGCTACGCCGCTTTCCGCAATATGACCTCTGCCTTAGCAAACTTTGACTGGTGTTTTACGTGTTTTAAACACTTTTTAGAGAACTTTAGCCACATTTATGATGCGAAATGGAACGAGGAGGAAGAGAAGCGTGGGTTAGTACAAAATTGGAGTGAATTGGCATTGTGCGATTAAACTAAATTATTGCCAGTTGTTGTATGGATAACATCTTCTGCTAGTTTTGCGTGACACCTACCTTCTTCATTAGTAGTAACATCTACTCCGTCGTTATATTTGCTAGTACCCACAGCATTTGATGCTGCAAGTCTCACACGATATATTTGTGCTGGTGTGAGATCTTTGATAACAGCAGTTAATTGAGTTGGTAAAAGCGTTATATTGCGAAGAGTATCCTTTTTCTCTTTTATCTTGGCTTCATATTGCAAATGCACAATAGTCAATGGACTGCCTCCATCTGATGGAACTTCCCACTGAATTTGAATGCTGCGATTACCAATGGCTTCAGCCTTTGTGATTATTGGGATAGAGGGAGGCTCTGGTACATAAATCATGAACATTGGAATGAACAGTCACTGTTAACACTCGTATAATTCATATTCGTGGCAGGCATGTATAATTATTATTTGTTAAGATTACCTTGTACGATAAGATTAACTGTATGTTCAGCCACTCCATAATCATTTTGTGCAGAACACAAGTAAACATTCGAGTCTTGCTGCTTTACTTTGGAAATGGTCAACTCACTGACAGCAGAGTCTTGGGTAACATTACCTTGGAAAGTTAATTTAACCCTATTGCAATATTCAAACACATTTCAAAAAGTTGTAAAGCAACTATAAAAATAACGAAATTACCATATTCATGCACCATTTTTCACAAAGAAATATGGATATGATTGTAACAGAATAGTGTAACCTTTTGTTGCTTGGGATAATAATATTTTTGTTGTTGAGGGTCCAGGTGAAATTGATGGGTAAATCCCCTTTTGCCTTGCAAGTTAAAAGAGCGTCAACGCCTTTATGAATCGTTACATTCTTATTTGATACATCAAACCGTACAGGAGCTGTAGAGAATAAAAATCCTTGAATTAATTTAGAAAAATACAAACAAATAGCGAGACCTGCATTGCCGTTATTTCATAATTACCATTATTGAAATGGTAAATCTCAAAATGTTTCAAGTCGGTGTTTCGTGGTGTTAAAAAATATAGCTTAAAAGCCAGTAGCCTACGGTACACAATGAAACACTTTTGTGTGACGTCTTGGGTCAGAATATGACCCTTATCAAGCAAGAACAAATTTAGCAAAACACTAATGTGGAAACATAAAATTTGCTTTCGGTGTACTCATCACAACAAGCACACCATGAGTAAAATTCAATATTGAAAACTCTTAAGCGTTAAAAAGGACTTAAGTCGGATTTAAATAAGATTGCAGAGAGGTATTAGTTTATAATCTGTAGTTTCTCAACGGGAAACCGAATTAGCACTAGTACTGATTCGGAGGGGGGGGGGGAGCCTTCTTTATAAGTTTTTGTTCGTTGTCAAGAACTTCTTGCTTAAGTAGATCATTTTTTTCGACATGATGAACTAAAAACGTTTTAAGGCATGGAACACAACGAAGGAGGGCTGAGACCTCGGAAACATAGCAACAAAATTTACAAACGTGTCACCAACTGCGACAACAAGCACACCATAATTATGTGAAATACAATATTAAAAAGCTTAGTTGTTAAAACGGGCCTAAAAGTCGCCTTAAAATCCGATAATAGGAGACAGGACCTCTTTCTGAGGATTGCAGAGAGAAGGCACACGAAGATGTATAATAGGTCAATTGAAAAAAATAAAATTTTCGACATTCGAAATGCAACAGTGCGGAAAAAGTTGCCTTTTAGCATCACTGCCACACACAAAAAAAAATTCCTAACTGTGAGGTGATGTCTCGAGGTGTCCAACGGCCTTCAAGTTTAACATTGTGCATCAATGGGCAGAAAGGCGAAAACAGCAAAAATTATGATTTGATTGGTTTAAGATGTAATTTTAACATCATCTCATTTCATAATATCAGAATCATAAAAGGTAACCACAATTTCCGGGATTTTTCTCCCCAGGATTATACTACTTAGGTTATGGGGGAAATAGGCAGAAATGGCAGAAAAGGCTATTTTGGCTTATCTTTAATTAGATTCCTTTTAATTACAGCATCGTTTACGTGGTTTCTGAGAATATCAAATGAGATAATGTTAAAATTAAATTCTAAACCAAACAACTCATCATTTTTGCTTTTTTTTCGCCGTTTCGTCAATTATTGAAGTACAATGTTACAATTGAAGGACGTTGTGGCCCCTCAACGTGATGACCTCATGTCACATGACATCAGTGTGATGAAATTTTTATGTGTGGTAGTGATGCTAAAAGAGAACTTTTCTGCACTATTACATTTAAAATTTCGAATTTGTCACCGAAGCCTGCTCTAGAAGTTACTCGAATTTGAAGCTGTCTCTCTGTCTGAAATGGCACGCAGAATTCCAAATTCGTGTAAGTTTATAGAAGGGTTGGGCAACAAATTATAAATATTGGTTACACGTACATGTAGCATCAGATTTAGTAGGCATGAAATCAGTTTACACCACGTTGAAAAATGTAGAAAACCGAGATATTTAAGTCCAACAGGCAACGTGAATAGGTTTACATCTGCATTTATTAATCACTTATCGAACCGATTTGGCTTTCCGTCCTGTTTATTCTCTGTTTATCTGGCATCATACTCTTTTAAAATGATTACCAGATTGGGTTGATTGGTATGCATTAGACCTATATGGGTGCTGTACTGTACGTGACTAGAAATATAGAAATTATAAGATGTCTCCGCGATAATTTATGAACAGCAAATCGATCCGTTTACAGAGTTTCGTTTTCAGTCTAAACCCTGAAGAAACTGAGTATTGATATTGCCAATAACTGTTTACCAGTTAAGCATCCACACGACTTCCGTACTTTTGTCTCACGAAGTAGACAAAAGATGTAGTACTGACAGAATGTACTTTGTGTGGAGACTGAGCTGTTTCACACTGATGTGTTCTATCAGTGAACAGTACGGTGGAGTGCAAAAAAAAATGTTTTGGAACTCCTCATAGGCTGGCTGTGGAAAGGTTGCCTTTAGGCATCACTATCACACTCAAAATTTCCTCACTCTGGCTTAATGTCTTGAGGTGTCTCAAGGGTCTTCAATTTTAAATTTATACGACAATGAGATGAACGTAAAAAAATTTGTGATTTGACTGGTTTAATTTTTAAATAAATTCAATTTATATTAAAAACTGTGAGAATAATATAGCACTGAAAATGGACCAAAACGCCGTTTCAGGCTACTTTGGCTCATACGATTCATGTATGTGCAGAAGAATTTTTGGAAATTTTGGCTGCCTTTCTTAGTCTCTGAAATTAAATTTAAAACCAGTCAAATCATAATATATTCTTTTCACCGTTCAGCCCATTGCCGTTCGATGTTACCTTAAGGCACCTCGAGGCAACTCAGGACATAACCCAATGAGTAACGAAATTTTTTATGACACCACGAGCCACGGCTGTTTACCGTGATGTCACCATGAGTTAGCCACTGACGAACGAGAATAGCGGATCTTTGGCCGCATGATTGGACCAGCCCAGTCACGTGATGCGCACGTCATGGCAAACAGCCTTGGCGCGTGGTATAGTAATAGTGATGACTAGAGGCCGCTTTTGATCACCCAGCCTACGAGTAATTCCCCCAAAATTTTTACTCCACTCTAGTTTGGAGTAAGTTACGTATCTACATAATAATTCTAGAACCCGGCTAGGCTCATAAGAAAAGAGATGAAAAGAAAAAAGGTAAAAGGCCGGACAATCACTTTAATCGCTTCTCATTGTTTTTGTGCACGTGTAATGTCTTTGCTACAGTGCCTAACAATTCCTGGTGCACGTGCTAAGGATTGAAAACTATCGTCCAAACCGTTGATTGTTGATGGGTAAAATGAAATGGCAGCTGGAAACTATGCTATGGCTTATTTACAGTAATTCGCAGATGAAGGCTTTCAGAGCTGAGCTCAGGGAAAACGGGAAAACGGCTCCCGGCTGCTTTGTGCCCGAGAACGATGCTTGAGCATGCCAATTTTATAAAACGGTGCAGCCAGTGATTTGAGCCATGGGATACGCTGATTGAGTGAGAGAAGCGAACGAAAATCAGCGTTTGTCAGCCAGTGAAGAAACTTAATTCCGTGAAAGCGTTTCTTAGCCAGTGTGCGCAAAAATAGGAGTGAAAAAACTTGATTCGGTGAAACATCCAGAAAATTGAAAATGGTGCATCTAACACCAACCGTGAGTAGCACGGGCTTCCTCTAGTTTATTATAATCCTTAAATTAACAACTATTAATTAAATTGTGATGCATGCCCTGCTCTAAAATTAGTTCTTTTTCCATACTTCTGAGTGTGCATAATTTTGGTTGATGCCTTGGCTTTCAATTTTATATAAAGGCAAATTGGATAGAAGTCATCAGCAAAAATCATACGAAAGAATATCGTAGTACAGCTCCAATTTTCCGTTATATAATTTACAGCGATTTATGTCTATTTGTTTTCATTTTTATTTACAAATTTGATATGTTCTATGTGAATCAAAAACAGTACAGCTAATAGTTTCCAAAACGTAAGATAAAACTTTTGCCTCTTAACATCAGACCATTTTATAATAAATAAATAAATATCAAAACTTGTTTATGATAAACAGTACACAGTTTAGGTCGCCTTAATGCTCGTTAGTTAAATAATGACTTAACGATCAAAATGGAAAGCCAAGTGAGTACACATAAAATACACAATCTGCGACGTTTCGAAGCAATTCTTGCTTCCTTTTCAAGCAACAAAGGATGTGTGGCAAAGAAGCTAAAATCAAGTTAACATTTAAAAATCCATTAAAACAGAAAAACACAAACGGCATTAACAAATATAATAAATAAAAATGGACGCTAAAAAAATGAGAGTTCTGAACCTCACCTCTTGACCTCTTGCCTGACCTCTGAACACCAGTAGGCAATAGGTCAGGTTCCCTAGCGTGAATTTTTAAGCTGCCTAGGCCCATTTTTATTTATTATTTTTATTCAAGTGCTTTGCCGTATTTTCTATTACTTGATAACGAAGCGGGGATTGCTTCGAGTGCCACAAAATGTGCATTTTATGTGTACTGTAATAGCTTTACATTTGATCGTGTACTCCTAAGTGCTTATACTATTTCAAATAGTGATATACGCAAACGATTTTTATGAATTTAATATGGAAATGAGACACCAGCGGAAATCTTAAAGTAAAAATAATATAGTACAGTAAATCATATTTATGCACTTGTATTTCATTCAAGAGAGTGACTTAGATTCGAACTGGTGAACCATTTACTGAACTGGTTATTTCTAGTGTATGATTTTCGTAGATGGCTTATTTCCAATTTTTACCTTCATATTATTTCCAGCGATTTGTGTCTATTTACTTTATGTTTTTACTGAAGCTCACTTATAGGTTAATACACTTAAAAATGTAATGCCAAGGTCGAGTGATAGTAGTGGAGGCAGGGATAGGCCATTCGAATACTATATGCAGTTTAATTAATTATTATTTCTTAACTTTATGCTTTGTCATCAAAATCATAAAAAAAATAAAAGATTTACTGAAGAAAACATAAAAAGGTTTTGCTATTACGCAGTGGGAACTGAGGTAATACCAAGTTTTAAAAATCCAATATGGCTATACTCACCGTGAATATCAAGGAACAGAGATTGACTCAGGCCATCACCAACACCATTTGTTGCGATGCAAAAATAATATCCTTCATCATCTTCTAAAGTTTGTTTAATTATCAAAGAACCGTTGGATAAAATATTAAGATTGCTATTAACAGTTGAACGAATGGGCATCCTCTGTCCGGTTCGATGTGGGCCTTACAAAAATACAAAACGTACTCGGTTACTGCAGCATTCACAGTGGTTGTTATACACCTCAGTTCTAATTACATTACCGTGGAACATTCTAATGTTGGGTCGATCCACTCAATGCAACGCATTAAGGCTGTAGCACAGCTACTTCCGGTCGAAGCATGTAAACAGGCGAGGTTACCCAAGACACCACAGCTGGAAACGCCATTGCTCCAAAAACAAAACAAAGCCATTTATAGTCAAGACGACACTTCCTTTTACGAAGCTAACAAAGAGGTTTGTTTTAAAAAGTAGTAGTTTTTAACAAAATTAATGAATAATTATGAAATATCTGATCACACAATCTTTACTGAACGTTAGAATACACATTATTAAAAACCACATGGCATATTTTTTGGAGTTTACCCAAGACGAGAGTTAGTGATTTATTTTTTTCGAACCCAAGACAACACACTGGTTTAACGATTGACCGCATGTAATGATGCTCTTCATCTGTTGACACGATATAATAAACTTTACCTATCATCGGTAGTAAATTTATGGATTTTATTTACGCAGCTCAATGCCTTTCATGATAATTTAAACGTTTGGAGTGGTCCGGTATATGTTTGATAATAAGTATTCATTTGTTTCTTAGTTCAGTTTTGTGTCGATTAATCCAAATGGCCAACGAGATGCAAGAGTCATTAAAAATGGCGTGAATCGAGTCAATTACGTCGTACAAAACGTAAGATGGGTTAAGTTACAAAAAATAGCCTCTGCCTTGCCGATGTGTCGCGAAAAATCTTGCACTGTTTCTCGTGCTGCTGCTTAACATTGAGTGGACCGACCCTATCAAAGCTGCATGTAATCTGAGTTTCCTGGCATTAATATTAACTATTTACCTTTCACTTTCAGCCACTGGATATCCGGTTGAGGAAATCCTTCAGCTTGGCAGTCCAATATAGTGGATTTTCCTTTAATACTAATTGTATTCTTCGGTTCAATGATCCATCGTGGAGGAACTTAGCAAAAATGCAAAAAAATATTACAAGATTAAACATAGGAAATTGGCTGTAAATAAAAGTAAAAAATGAAGAAACAAAATGTTGCTCAGTTTTATTTCAGAGCACCTGATGGTCATAGAACAATTCAATACATCGACCTTGGTTATTTAACTTACATTAACTACCAAAACGGCCAAAAAAAGTGACAACCAGTGACGTTTTGCGTCTGATTTGAGTTGAGTTGTGTTTATAGAAAACATTTTTTTACTTTGATAAAGAACAGTTTTTTTTAAACAAAAAAAGCTAAGGTAAGACTGGTCTTTAAGCGTCGTGAAAAGACGTTCCGACTCCAAATTCATCTTGGTCGGAAAACACCCTTTTCCAACTAGAATATCCAGCTCGCCGTGCATTTCGCGAATTAGTTCTCTTCCGATGTAAACGTTTACCTATCGTTTTTCAATGGCCACAGAATCGGCCTTAATATTTGTATTTCAAATAGATATGCAGTTCTGGCATAAAAACGAAAGTTATCGAATTTTAAACATAGAGAATTTGTTCGTTATTGAAGTGGTAACTTCGAACGTCACTGCT
Source organism: Lithobius niger (assembly GCA_023313725.1). Classification (NCBI taxonomy): domain Eukaryota; kingdom Metazoa; phylum Arthropoda; class Chilopoda; order Lithobiomorpha; family Lithobiidae; genus Lithobius; species Lithobius niger. The sequence continues at coordinate 104,539 of JAHWFP010024143.1, forward strand.
ATTCCTCGTAATAACTTTCATTCGTTCCCACACTCTTCTTTGAAAAAAATGTCCTACTTTACATGTTACCCTTCTTTGCGTATTGAGAGTACGTAGTTTTAGAGTACTCTTATTTGAAGCCACACACATTTTAGCGCATTAAAAAACTTAGTTGATGAAATGAAAAAAAAGGCATTTACTCTCGAATTCAAAATACAAAAACACAATTTGGTTACTATTGGCGTAGATTGTGAAGCGCTGGCAAGGTGGACAATTGAGTCCATAATCGTGACCGAAATTAAAAGTCTATCTGGACTCTTACGTTTTTCGAAAGAACCGCAGGGATTGTAAACCATTAATACAAAATGAAATAAAACTGCTGTCAAGTTAAATACAATCTGGTCACTCTTAGGCATATTGCACAGACATTATCCCTCTTTGTCTTTAGTGAAGCGCTAACGAGTACCGTTCACGCAGGAATCTTGCTTGATATTAAAGGTCGCTAATCTGAGGGACTAGGTACGCCGAGTAGAACGAAGGTCTATACAGATTCATGTGTTTTTAAAAACAAATTCTGTGGTATGCCACAAATAAAGGCAATGCCAAACCAAGTTATCAAATATAAATGAGTTTAAGTATAATACTGCTGGTATATTTTACTCAATATTACAAATGCAGAGTATTACTAGTTTTATTAGAAATTCACGCTCATTAAGCCCACAGTTTCATGATTCATTGAAATAAGAGGAAGAGATATAGAAGTCAGTAAAGTGCATGACGCATTGGTCCAGTTTGTAAAATAACAACAATAATAGTACGTAAAGATAAAAATCATAGCTTATTTAGTAAATTCTACCATTTTATTGATTGCTTTCTGTAATGTGAGGAAAATGAATCATCTTTTACAATGATATAATGAAGGGCAATGTAAATACTGGCATTGTAATGAAGAGAACTTAGGTGTATTAATATTGTATTTAGTGCATTTCATAAAATCTTAATTCTATCAGTCCAATACAATGTACGTGAAGTCATATACCTACACAATTACACTTTTTTATTGGGACCCACCAGCTATTACGATCCTCCGTTCGTTTGAACAACGATTTCGGAAATTTATTTTTTAATGACTAAGGATGAATACAAATTTCGAAGTATGCATGAAACATATAATTTTGCTCAGAAGAAAATACACAATTAATGATTACGCATGTTAATATAAAATTATCTACCTAACATTTCTTGCTGAAAATTCTACGCAGTAAATTGATCTACTTTCAGGAAAGATAAAATAATTATAAGAGCCCAACAAACACGACTTTGCAACTAAACCACAAATTGCAAGCTTTCGGATGCCTAA